>MNCI01015499.1:2126956-2152854 GCA_015680685.1 Gnetum montanum
TCGCACTCAGGCTAGATTAGATTTTCTTACCCTTTTCCTCCTAGTTTAGCTTAGTTAATATTATTTTCCACTGCCTTTAGGAGTGGCGTTAGAATTAGGAAACACATCATACACCTCATCTAGACTAAACCATACGTGACAAATATAATACTAGTCCAGGTGGGAAGACAGCGAACTGCGACCTAAGGTTAACTGTCTAGGTGCCACAGCTAGTCCGTCTATGGAGTTCGACCGGATGGTGCGTGAAAATGCTCGTATTTGTATGGTTGAGCGTAGGGGTACCTCGCCACTCATCAAAGAGNCCCACTCCCCATAATATGTGCAAAAGTGAAAAGAAATTCAAAGATTGAAGCTTGGAACCTACCTTGGCAAAGCTAGTACATGATTGGACCCTTCCTTGATGATCTCCTTCATGGGCTCACCTATTTGCTGACATGTTCCACCTACCTTCCTAATGACCTCTACCTCCCTTCTACATGACTGCTTTTGGGTTCCATTGCTACTAAGAATTAAAGCTGATAGTTGGGGTTAAACCTACCAAATGATATTGAAGAATCCATTCTAGAAACACTTAGAATAAATTATATCATCATTGCATTAGGATATAATGACATTTTTAGTTTAGATCACATTCTTATTCAACCCAACATCATTCTTGAGGAAGGTTCCAAACTTGCCAAGTAGAAATTCCAAAAATCAAGCCTAATTTGGCCTTATCCATAAAATATGAGATCATAAAAATCTACAACATTGAATTTATATGTTCCATAGATTACTCTAATTGGGTATATAACATGGTAGTCATTCCTAAGAAAAATGGAGCTATTAGGATATGCATCGATTTTTGTGGCCTCAATAAAGTGACATTGAAAGTTGATTTTTTACTATTCAACATTAATCAACTCATAGATACAATGGAAGGTCACACTTTACTTGTTTTCAAGATACAACCAAATTCAAATCAATCTTTTGCATTAATACTTCACAAATTTTATGATCTAATAAAGAATCTTTTGTTACATGAAAATGCCTTTCGAACTTTAAAATGTTGGAGAAACATATCAACAAGCCATAACCTTCATCTTTAGTGACATGATGTTTAAAAATATTAAAAATAATATGGATGATTTAATATTCAAGTCTATCATCACAACTAATCATTCCACCAACTTAGACCTAGTTTTGGCGCATTACAACAAGTATAACCTTCACTGAAATTCCAAGAAGTGTATTTTTGATGTAGAAATCAGCAAGATGTTAGGATTTCTAGTTTTAGCTAATGATATAGCAGTAGGTCTTGATAAAGTTAAAGTAATCATGAACTTCCCACTACCTAAGTATGTTAAGTACATGCATATTATGTAAGGCAAAGTCTAATTCATTTGTCATTTCATATGCAATCTAACTAACCAATTTAATCTCCTTTATCACCTTTTCAAGAAATCTACAATTTTCAATTGGGACTTGAAATTTCAAGATGATTTTGTCATAGTGAAGCATGATCTTACCAACCTTTCCTCCTCCATCCTCCTTAATTTGATCTTGCTTTTTATCTCTATCTTTCTAAGTCTAATCACTCTATCATAGCCATGGTTTGCTGATGACATGAAGATGGTGCTAATCTTCCTATTTATTATATCTCTAATCCCTTATTCGATTGCAAAACATGTTTCATAGACATGGAAAATTTTTTCTTAGCTCTTATCTTTACACTTAAGAAATGAAGATAATACCTATTGGGGGCAAAGATTCACGTCGTTTGCCAAAATAACTTTTTATGATCTATCATCATCAATCCATATGATAACAATCACATGATAGAATGGAAGACTCTCTTAACCAAATTTTACTTATCCTATCTTGATCAACACTTGATTAAGAAATAAGTCATCATGGATCTACTTTGGTCCCACTCTTTGAACCATCTACTATAACCATCCAATGTTCCCCTAAGAAACCAAGTCATCTCACTCCAACTATGACATTAAAACATGAGGATTTCAATTTACACTTGTATTCTAATGATGTACACATAGCCCAAGGTTCAAGTATGGCTTATATTCTAAAGTGCCAATGTATGGATCAAATTTATCAAACTTATAAATATAATTTTCCATGTACTAACAACATGGAAGAATATGAAGGTCTTAATCGAGGTTTGCTCTTAATCCTTCAACTTGAAATCAAAATGCTTTCATGCATGATGATTTCCAATTAGTTTTATGTCAGATAAATAACGAATATGCTTGAAAAGTTGAACACCTTCAACCTTATCTAGATTTAAAGAAAAATTTAATTCCTTAGTTTGATGAATACTTATTCATGCACATCCATTGCTTGGAAAACATGCTTTTTGATGTGCTGGCTACTTTTTCTCTTCTTGTTGATCCTAATTTTCTTAAGGATTATTTATCTTGTTCAACACAAGATACACCATTACACTCATAGATACACAATGAGTTGGCTTAGTTAACTTAGAAGAAGATGAATAATACTATGATATCATACAATACTTTCAAATTAGAGTAACTCCTAAACACCTATCTTATTTATAAAAGGATGATTTCTATAAACATTCTAAATATTTTTGTATTGTTGATCTTAGTATTTTATGTCACATCTCTACACTAGATGTTCTTCTATGTTGTCTTTTTCGTGAAAAAACATAAAATGTGTTAGAATAGATTTATTTTGACATATGTGAAGGTTATTTAGGCTTCAGGTCTTTAGTAGCTCATATCATTTCATTAGATTATGAGTGACTTATGATGTTTAGGGATATGCATACAATAGTTCATATTTGTGATACATGTTAATATCATGCTCTACTTATTTATATTTTATCTCAAGCACTTAGGACTTTCAAAATCATATGGCCTTTCTATAAATGAGGGTTGGATCTTATAGGGTCTATTAATCTTCCATCTTGATGTACGAACACCTCTTTTGATTCCCTTGTGCTTGTCCTAAAAGTTGTTTTTGTAGGTTTTGTTCTTGTGTGTCCAATTTTTATGTTGAATTTTTATGATGAATATTCTTGGATGTTTTGGCATGTTTGGAGGTGTTTTTGTCTTATTTTGATGAGTTTAGGAGGTTCCAAGGTCTATGGGGACTTGTTAGAAGGCATTCAAAGGCTCTTGACATCAAAACAAGCATTTTTATTTTTGGCACCTTTAGGATAGACGTCTCCCTAAAAAGATAGACATATTTCTAGAGATGTCTCCCCTAAAGTGTAGGCATCTCTAGTCCATAGAAGAAGTCTACCAAAAATAGTAGATGTCTTTCCTGAGAGTGGGGCTTTCATAGAATACATCTCCTTAGAAAGATGTTTCCCTTAAAGTGTAGACATCTCTAGTCTAGAGAAGACATTTCTTAAAAATACTAGATGTCTCTCTTGAGAATATAGATATCATAGGAGACATCTACATGAAACAAGAGACATCTATGTTGGTGAAGAAGAAAACCTCTAACATTTTGTGTCAATTAGGAAACATCCAAAAGACTCCAAATTCATGTGGGAAACGTATAGGGAGGAAAATAATAATCTTCCTAGGGTTTTGAATCTATATAATTATGTATGCCTTCATCCATGAAGGAGAGGAGAGCTTGTATGTAAGGAGAACTAGGTAGGAGAGATTGGATAAGCACATTGGGTGAGTGCAATAGGTGATTATAGCTCCAATATTAGCTTGTGGTGTATTGATCTATGTGTTCTATTCTCTTGTATCTCACATGTGAGTTGAGATCTTAGTCCTAGGTTGTGGTAGAGATTTCTATTGGTTGTGTCTTGCATTGAGAATAACCATTATGTGATTGTAGAGTCTCATGCTCTATAATATAGTTTGAGTGTGATAGGTTTTTAGATGCTTATGGGTGATGTGAACCCTGTTGTAATCTTCAAATAATTTAATTGAAGATATCTAGTTTTCTTATTTTTTCTAGCAAATAAATTTATCTTTGCATAATATTTGGATTTAGTGCATTGAAGGTGATTTAATTATGGAGTGAACCTACTCCAATGTTATTGGTATCGAAGCCTAGTTTTATTGTTTCTTAGATTTTAGTTGAGGATTTTTTCNGAAGCCTAGTTTTATTGTTTCTTAGATTTTAGTTGAGGATTTTTTCAATTTTAGATGGAACATAAGAAGAAATAGGTGCAAGCTCTGAATCATGACATGGAGAGCATGAAGTCAACCTTCTAGATGATGGTTGTTGGATTGGATGAAATCAGCATAAAGGTGGACAAACAAGCTGGTCCTAGCCATATTCTAAAATGTGGAGGTGAAGGGCATGTGCATTCAAATGAAGATGTTTCATAGCTAGGTGGAGATGGAGTAGATGAAGAGAAAGGTTAATCCAACTATGGGAGTACAGGAAATCATCAGCCAAGGATTCCAATGGGAGGGAATCCTATTCCTCAAATAATAACTGTAAGGGCTCCAGTGGTGCTTAATACTTATTCAAGCAAGCTTTTGCAACTTGGGTGAAGGTACTTGAGAAGAATTTTTTATTTGAAGAGATACCAAATAAATTGAGGGTACCTATTGTTGAATCTAGATTAGAAGGTATGGCTTCTACATGGTGGGAAAATGAGTCCCAAGGTTATGAAAGTTGAAATGATCAACCTACCAAAGATTAGGATCTAATGAAACACAAGTTGAAAAGGAAACTTGAACAGTCTCATCAGAGACAAGAGACCATTATGAAGTTGAAATTCCTAAGGCAAGGTGACAAGGATGCCAAAGAATTTTATTTCAAATTTTGTGATTTATTCCATCAATCTAAGGTAAACTAGGAGGAGTATGATCAAGCTTAAATCTTTTTAGGAGGTCTCAAAATGGCACACTAGAAAGAATTATTATTTTATGAGCCACAAACACTTGATGAGTCTTATGATTTTACATTCAAAGCTAAGAAGAAATTAGGTGGATTTGGAAACAAGAGCAAATAAATTTCTAAGGGTAAGGAGAGAGGATCTAGATTTGATAAGGGATCCAAATCCAAATCTAAAGACAAGGAGGGCAGCCAAGATAAGAAGACTGAAGGATGTGATGAGAAGGATAAAACTAGGAAGGACCTAAGCAAGGGAGGCAAGGGTCAAGGTAGTATCTCATAAAAAATTTAGTGCTTCAAGTGTGGAGAATAGGAACATACGCAATGGGAATGCCCACTTTACAAGGTAGCCAAGGACAAAGATGTGCAAATCATAGAGGTGGAGGAGACATCAAGTCAAGGTCTTCAGAGAGGTAATCCTAATGCTCCAAAAATTGAGGATGTTTCTAAATTAAATTCTAATGCATTCATGGGGAATGTAAATAGAAAAGATCATCCTAATAGCAAATTATTATTTTGGATTGGGGCTAGTTATTTTCTTAGTGAGGAATGGATTCATGTTTTGATTGATGGGGGAGCCTAAGAAAATGTTATTTCTTCTAAGGCAGTTACTAGATTGGGTTTGTTAACTAATCCTCATCCAAGACCCTATAAGGTACATTGGTTATCTAAATATTTTTTCCAAGAGGTGAGGGAACAATGTACTTTGAAATTTAAAATTGAAACTTTTCATGATGTGGTAAGGTGTGATGTTCTTCCAACAAATTGTGCTGATGTAATTCTTGGTAGACCTTATAATTTTGACAGTGGTGCTCAGTTTAATGGAGTAAGAAATGTGTGGAGTGTTATTAGACCTAATGGAATCCATGATTTGATTCCTCTAACAACAACAAAAATGAGGCAGCGAAGCTCACTTAATTCTTTCCTAATCCTTCTATGAGAGAGGGAATATATTAAGGAACATGATGAAATTGGTTTTGGATTTGTTGTTATGACAATAGTTGTTACTAACCATGATGATGTGTAGGTTGAAATTCCTACAGGTGTGTTAGGCTTGAAGGAGAAATTTCCCAAGGTGTTCAAGGGAGAATTGGATGGACTACCATCAATGAGGAATGTACAACATCAAATTAACTTCATTCTTGGTGCTACCATTCCAAACAAGAGAGCTTACCAGATGGAACCTAATCAGAGGGTTGAATTGCAAAGGAAAGTAGAGGAGTTACTTGCAAATGGCTTCATGAGTAAATCTATTTCACCTTGTGTAGTTCTAGTGGTGCTAGTGCCAAAGAAGAACAATGATGAATGGAATATGTGCATTGATTCTAGGGTAGTGAACAAGATAAAAGTGAGGTACAAGTTTCCTATTCCAAGGATGGATGATATTCTTGATCTCCTTACCAATCCAGAAATTTTTAGCAAAATTGATTTGAAGAGTGGATACCATCAAATTAGAATCAAGCCTGGTGATGAATGGAAGATAGATTTCAAAACATCGGATGGATTGTTTAAGTGGTTCGTGATACCATTTGGGCTCATGAATGCATGTGCTACATTCATGAGGTTGTTGTATGATGTATTGAATGACTTGATTGGTAAGTGTTGTATTGTCTTTTTTGATGATATTTTGGTGTATAGCTCTAATGAGGAAGAGCACTTGGATCACTTGAGGATGGTGTGCCTTAAATTGGAAGAGGTGCTATTGGTGATGAACATGAAGAAAAGTCATTTCTTCAAGAGAGAAATAACATATTTGGGGCATGTGATTTCTAAAAATTAGATTCATATGGAAGCTACCAAGGTGAAGGTTATAAGGGATTGGCCAACTCTTAAGAATGTTGGGGAGGTAAGATCATTCCTTGGTTTAGTAGGTTTTTATAGATAGTTCATAAAACATTAAGTGGTATTTCATGGCCTATGTTTTTTTTTGAAGAAAAATAAGGAATTTAGGTGGGATAATGAAACCCAAGGAAGCTTTGACTTGTTGAAAGCAAAGATTACTAGTGAATTGGTGCTTGCAATCCCAAATTTTCAGAAGCTTTTTCATGTGGAGGTGGATGCAAGTAGACTTGCCATTGGTGGGGGTGATTTCACAAGAAGATAATATTGTTGCTTCATTTTCTAAAAAATTGAATGAGTCAACACATAAATATAGCATATATGAGAAGGAGTTATATGCTATTCTTCAAAAAATCAAGCATTGGAGGCATTACTAGTTGTCCAAAGAATTCAACTTGATGAAGAGCCATAAAGCACTTCAATTTCTAAATTCAAAAAATAAGTTGAGTGTAAAGCACATGAAGTGGGTTGCATAGTTACAAGAGTTCAATTTTTTGTTGAAGAACAAAAGTGAAAAATCCAATGTGGTAGCTGATGGATTATCTAGGGTGCATGTGCTAAATTTCAGCATCCTCATGTGTAAGGTATGGATGATTCTGCTTCCTTATATCAGAATGATGTTGATTTTTGGTAGGTTTTGAGGATCCTCAAAGATTTGTTGATGAATAGGATAGACCAATGGAGGGACTATCATATTCAAGATGAACTTTTATTTAAGAATGGAAAGGTATGTGTTCCTAATTGTGATTTTAGAAAAAATATTTTGTTTGAAAAGCATTGTAGTGGCATGGAAAGTTACATGGGCAGGGATAAAACCTTAGAACTTGTGGGTAGGCACTATTTTTTGCCTAGTATGGCAACTAAAATTTCAAAATTTGTGAAGGAGTACTTAACATGTCAAAAGTTCAAAGTTGGTAAAGGTGTGGATGGATACTATATGCCTTTACCAATTCTCAAAGGTCCATGGAAAAGTATGTTAGTGGACTTTGTGAGTGGCATTCCAAGGACCAAGAGTGGTAATGATGCACTTTTTGTTGGAAAGACCAATATGACATATTTTATTCCATGTAAGAAGGTTAGTGATGCCTCTCATGTTGCAAATTTATTTTTCTAGCATGTTGTGAAGTTGCATGGTATTCCTTTGAATATTGTTAGTGACAGAGACTCCAAGTTTACAAGTCATTTTTGGAGGTCCCTTTGGAAGATTTTAGGGACAAATTTGAATTTTTATAATGCATATCATCCATAATCTGATGCTCAAATGAAGGTGGTGAATAAATCCTTGCTAAACATATTTGGATGTTTATGTGATGGATAGCCAAACAAGTGGAAAAATTTTTTGTGTCATGCTAAATTTTCATATAATAATGCATTTCATGTGTCTATTGGCAAAAACCAATTTAAGGCGAATTATGGGTTTTGTTCAAAGATGGTGGACACTTTGAAGAGCTTTGATGGTGAAGCTCAACTTAGTGCTAATTTTGTGTAAGAGATAAGGGATCTTCATGCACAAGTGAAATAAAATCTTAAGAAGAAGGCTAAAGAGAGATTCCTCAAGAGGAATGAGGGCAAGAAAAAGCTGAATTTTGTTGTTGGTGACTTGGTTTTGGTGCACTTGAAGAAGAAGTAGTTGAGAGCTACTAACTTCTCCAACTTGAAAGCTAAGAAGATTGGACATTTCAAAATCAAGGCTAAAATTAATGACAATGCTTTTGAGATTGATTTACCAAATGATGTTGGTATGTATTTTGTGTTTAATGTTTTAGATCTTATGTACTATCATGGACCAACTGATGAGGACACCATATAGGAAAGCATTGATGAGTTGAGGGGGCCTATTAATTAGTCCAAGACTTCAATGGAGAAGAAGATAATTGTACTCAAGCAAAGAAAAGCTTCTAGCATTTGAGAAGTCCAAAGGCATGAATATTTGATCCATTGGAAGGATTAATCCCTTGGTGATGCTTTATGAGTCCATGAGACCAAACTTGTTGAGTGGGGGATCACTTATACCCCTACTCCGTCATTCACATGAGTTCACTTTTTGAAGGGTGGGAGAGCTAGTGTAGGAACACATCTTTTGATTCCCTTGTGATTATACTACAAGTTATTTTTGCAGGTTTTTCTCTTGGAGAAGACCTAGATGAGTGTGTCTGGTTTTTGTGTTGAATTTTTATGATGAAGGTTCTTAGATGTTTTGGAATGTCTAGAGGTGGTTTTGGCTTATTTTGATGAGTTTAGAAGGGTTCCAAGGTCTATGGGAACTTGTTGGGAGGCATCCAAAGGCTCCTGGCATCAAAAAATCATTTTTATTTTTGGCACCTTTAGGATAGACATCTCCCTAAAAAGATGGACATCTTTATAGAGACATCTCCCCTAAAGTGTAGACATCTCTAGTCCATAGAAGATGTCTTTTGAAAATAGTCGATTTCTCTCCCAAGAGCAATACTTTCATAGAAGACATCTCCTCAGAAAGATAACTGTCTTGTCAAAGACATATCCCTTGAAGTATAGACATCTCTATTCTAGAGAATACGTCTCCCAAAAATAGTAGATGTCTCTTCTAAGAAAAGAGATCTCATAGGAGATGTCCATGTGAAATCAGAGACATCTACGTCAAAGAAGAAGAAAAGCTTTGACATGATGTTTTAATTGGAAAACATCCAAAAGACTATAGATCCATGTGAAAAACATCTAGGAAGGAAAATAGAAAGCTTCCTGGGATTTTGGATCTAGATAATTATGTGTGCCTACATTCATGAAGAAGAGGAGAGCTTGTATACAAGGAGAACTAGGCAAGAGAGATTGGGTGAGCACATTGGGTGAGTCCAATAGGTGATTGCAGCTCCAAGATTAGCTTGTGGTGTATTGATCAATGTGTTCTATTCTCTTGTATCTCACTTGTGAGTTGAGATCTCAATCTTGAGTTGTGGGAGAGATTGCTCTTGGTTGTGCCTTGCATTGAGAAAAACCATTATGTGATTGTAGAGCCTCATGCTTTGCAATATCATTTGAGTGTGATAGGTTTTTTGATGCTTGTGGGTGATGTGAACCTTGTTGTAATCTTCAAATAATTTAATTGAAGATAGTTAGTTTTCTTGTTTTTTTCTAGCAAATAAATTTGTCTTTACAAAATATTTGGATTTAGTGCATCGAAGGTGATTTAATTGTGGAGTGAACCTACTCCACATCTTCTTCTAGTCATTAATTTATTTTAATAGCTACTAATATTTTAACAAATAAGTCAAAGCTATTCCTTTAAAAACTATAACTTCTAAGTATGTTTGTCATTTTATCTTAGATTTTATAATCACTTGATTTAGTATATCTCTTCACATTTTAACTAAAAATGGACATTAATTGAAGAGCAAAAAACTTCCCAAATTTTGTGATTAGTACAAAATCACTTAGTTATTCTTTTCCTCATATTACCTCTAATCCAATAGTAAGCTAAGTCAACTAACAAATCTCTCATACATTTGCTGAAAACCATGATTGACAAATCCTAAT
The DNA here is from genome assembly GCA_015680685.1 of Gnetum montanum. Classification (NCBI taxonomy): domain Eukaryota; kingdom Viridiplantae; phylum Streptophyta; class Gnetopsida; order Gnetales; family Gnetaceae; genus Gnetum; species Gnetum montanum. Next base: position 2,137,139 of record MNCI01015499.1, read on the forward strand.
GCAATTGTCATACTTAGTTACCCCATGCCATTTCAAACTATTGAACTACCTTTTGTAATGAGACTAATTGAAGCTCATTCATGCTTACCTATGGATCAGATGCTATGTTTCCAATGGAGCTAGACATGCCTTCTCTTTGTGTGGCATTAAATAATTAGATGATAGATGAGAAGAATGATAGCATGCATTATGATGAGCTAAACACACTTGAAGAAACTTGCAAGCAAGTAGTAATTGATGAGCGACGAGGTATCCCCATGCCCAACCATATGAATCACTAAGGCATTATGTGCAATCCAGTTGAATTCCGTGGACCTATGGCTATCTAATGCACTAGATCTTCTAGAAAGTGAAATGGACATTGATAATGTTCATTGTCTTTCCAACTTGTGAAGTTTAAGGGTATGGTTTAAGTGTAATTGAGGTATATGATTTTCTATCATTTTATGAGTTTGATCAAATATCTAATTCATCTATTGCCTAGTTAGCCTAACACAAGTAACTATTCTACTTTCTTGGACACATCCTGAGCACATATAGTACTACTAGGCCACCAAATGTTAAGTGCTGCTAGGTTACCAAGTTGATGGGACGCGATATCGCATGGGTTGCGATATCGTGTATGCAATATCCCTTCCACCGCGATATTGCATCCCCCACGATATCGCGTCTTCCCCTACGATATCACGTACGCAATATTACAGTGTGCCGTGAAATCTATAAATAAGAGGCATCTCTCCCTTGTTCCTCATTCTAGGCTTAGACCATAGAAAAACTCTAGCAGTTTTACCTCTCCAAAGATAGAATAATTTCCATGTGCCTGTAGTAGGAGCTCCAAAGTGAACGGATCTTTATTCGAGCAAATGTTGTACCTAAACACAAGTTTGTGTATGGAAATAAAGACGAACTTCTTGGATAAACCTTGCAATGCATGGAATAGGCTAAATAGGAATTAATTTATTATTTACCATTTAAATGCTATATTAGAAATTAATTCTCTCTCAACCCTTCTCTCCTAGTTAAGTGCTTCAGTACGACCACTTCAAGCACGTGCGTTACGCTTGGTGATCCCAGCAACGACTAGCGTTTGGTAACCAAGGTTGCATTGGTTTAGGGTGTGAATGATAAGTGGGAATGAATGCTGATGCTAGGTTAATTCAGACTTAGTTAGTTAGTTAAAGTTAGTTAATTAGTCTCTTCACCCTTCACCTTATCAGAATAGGAGATAAAATAGAAAAGATATAAAAATCATATACCTCAGACTTACTTAACCATACAACCATGAAAAATATAAGTAAGTCTAGAAAGACAACGAATAATTAACCTTAAGTGTTCCGTAAGGTGTGTAGGCAGTTAGTTTGTGGAGTTTGATCAGATTGCGTGTGCTATGCTCGTATTCGTATGGTTGAGTGTAGGGGTACCTTGCCACTCATCATTGGTGCTATTGCCGGGGACTAAGTGTTTGTGTGCTAAGTAGAACATAGGAGATCAATCACATCGTTGGGAGCTTAAACGAACCTTAGGGTTAATTAAACGAAAAAATTATATAATGGTTAATCAGCACACCGAATAAGACACAATGTATTCTTCTTATTCTCATAAGAGCACTTCACCACCTAGGGATTATACAAGAAACAGTCGGCAATCTAAAACACATAACCAAAATTCGCTAGTTCCTCAACAATATAGGGTGGTATATACTCATCCCGATGAGTACATACCCAATTTTATTTTTATGCTCCATCAGGATGAACAGATGTGCTGGAGAGACTTGCAAGGTAACATAGTGTTACCTCTAGATCGTGTAGTCCCTAACATGCTTCTTCATGCTCTTGCACAGATAAGCATGACAGAATTATACGCTGAATACGTTGTGGCCAATTTTGACATGAGGAATTACTATCCCATAGTCGCACAACGTTTAAGGGACTCAAGGCAGGAGAGCCACCATACATTGTTGAAGGGCAAAGGGGTCCCGCACATCCTAAGCGAAATTAGAGATGGTGAACCACTTATAACAGGTTCTCTATCAAAAGATGTTCCCCCTCCTAACGATAGTGAGGAGGTGGGGTATTAGAACCTACGCTCCATGATACACAACCCTAGTTCTGATCCCTGTGAACACCAACTATTCACTGAGGGAACGAAAACACATGACAAGGATGGGCACTCAGATCTTCATCACAATCGGGACCAAAGCCACAAAAGAGAAGGTAAGAAACATCAACATGGCGATGGTTCTCCTTATTCTTCCCATTCATCACATCATTCACCCTCTCCTTCCACATCAGGATGCAGTCATAGAGAGCATAACGATGAGGATAAAGGTAAGCGAAATGAGAGACCTCGATGAGAGAGTCAAGAGAGAGGAAGAGGGCAGTCTAGAGAGTCTAGGCATGAAAGAAGGGAAAGTAGGGAACAACGTAGACATCATAGACGTCATGAAAGAGATGATCATGATGAACCCATACTTGCCACCTGAAGCATGCTAGATATAACGAAGGTAGTGAGAATACCAACAAGGCATCAAAAAGATAGTCAGATCAAGAGATTGGATATGAAAAACATCCCACGATTTGAAGGGGGATACAACGCTAATCCGCAAAATCATTTACAAGAATTCCACGATGCCTGTGCCTTGCAAAACATTGAAAATAAGTGGCAGAAGTTAAAGTTATTTTCTAGGACACTCATAAAGGAAGCAGAGAGTTGGTACCGGTCCTTAGAACCGGAAACCATTAGGAGATGGAGTACGATGTTAGAGTTGTTCAACGATAAATATCAAACGTACTCCAGAGTGTCTAACTTACGTAAGCAGATCCAAGGATGGAAGCAAGGTACTCATGAACCCTTGGATGCTACCATGGGCCACTACTATGCATTGCTACATCGTTGCCTGGGCCATGATTACGCACAACGGGATCAACTCTGCCACATCGTAGATGGGCTACGACATGAAACTAGGAGAACCCTTGGGACTTATGCCCAAGGGAGATTATTAGAACTTATATACCATGAAGTTCATCAATTTTTGGAGCAAGTAGCCAAAGAAGAAGGGGAGCTATGAAAAAGAGAGAGCGCAGAAGAATATAACTGTGATCCTTCCCTCTGGAAGAGGGGAGTGAGATTTTGCGATGAAGAGGATGAGTCACCACTCAAAGAGTTGGTGAATAGAAAAACCTTGCCGCTTTAAAAGCTAACAATGGAAGTATTAGCTAAGGTAGATGAAACATGGAGCTCCTTAGACAGTAAAATTGAAACTGTCCTAGAGATTGTAGAGGAATCTAAGGAGGAACAAAGTAGTGACAAAGATAAGAAAAAGCAAAGAGATTTAGACCCTGCACGTAACAAGGGTAAGGAAAAAATGAATATCTCTGATGAGGTTGTGGATTTGGACATAGACAATGATAGTGGATGAGACTTAACAAATGGAAGACACCCCGAAGATTACCTTATCCCCAAGGTAACCTAAAATAGTTCCACCAACCGTTGACGTACTATCCAAGTGGAACTCCACCATAGCCCATCAAGCAACACCAGCAATGGCAACACCCACAGTCATGGGGGATGCCATTGCCAAGACAACAATATCCTTACTAGCAACCAAATCCATATGGATACTACGTGCAGTAGTCGATTTCTGCAAGTGACTCCATGGGTCACACAACTCCCCAACGTCACTACCAAGTTCAGGAGTACTTTAGAAGGACTCCTTCTCCTCCAGGAGATGCTCCACATCCATACCATCCTCCTAATCCTTCTGCCTTTATTCTGTCGATAGTTCCCATACCTCCTGCTCCAACAATGCAAGGGGAACTCCCCACTCAACCACAACAACGTAACGCTACGAGAGCTATGAACCTTCAATCTGCTGTTGGTTCTAATAACCACAAGAAGAGAATACATTTCTTTAGACCCAAAATCCCAGACAAGCTCTCACAACCACAAGCCGTTGAGTCTGTGCACGCTCCTCCAACAAATAAAGCTTCGGAGCTCCCTTCAAAACAATACCAGAGCTCAACGCATACGGTTATGTTAACACATATTGTAACCGAATGGATCAAGGTAGGCCACCTTCCTAGGAAACTATCTGACCATGGAAGTTCCTTAATCTACCTCCAAGTCACCAGGAACGAACCTCATAAGGCTCTTCTTGACTCAGGTTTTGGAATCAACTTAATATCATGAGACATGTATCAAGCCTAGAACCTACCCCAACTCAAGAAGAGAAACATTCAACTAGAGCTGGCTGAGTAGTCCATCACCATTCCCTTAGGTTTGGTGGAGGACATCGTTACCACTGTGTGTGGTTGGTCATACCCAGCCGATTTCTTGGTGATAGAAGTCAACAGCAACGAAGGGGACTTCCCAATTATAATGGGAAGGGCATGGCTAAGTACAATAGATACATGCCTAGGGATCCATCATCTTTCCTTGGAAATATCCAAGGTAAAAATTTATGGAAAGATCGAGAAGAAGAAAGTTCCATGCATCACATACAATGACTCAACGGGTGATGACATGGAGGAATGCACAGCATATCCTCCATGCAATAGGTGTGCCCTAGGAAATTAGATACAAAGATGCCTATATGTAGCAACCACACAACAAAAGAACACCCAGTGGTTGATAGCTGATCAAGGAAGCAGCCCACCAACATGCATGGAATGAACTGGGGGAACAACTCATGTCCATAACGAAGGCATAGATACATTGGAATATGAGCATTGCCAACTTCCACCCCTTAATCTAAGGACATCAATGGGGAGAAGTTGGAAACTTCTAAGAAATTCGAATAGGCATTCATTATTTCGGATCTCTCCCTTTCCATTCGGTCATGGGGGAGATGGCCACCTATGCTAATTATTTGGGGCCCTCAGTTCTTTTTAGGTTTTTTTTACACGGTTTTGTTTTGCAAATTTCTTTAAATTTTATTTTTTCATTTTAGAACATCGTTATACTTTTTCATTTTTTGTGTGTATGTGTGTGTGTTATCCATCTTGTAAGTTTGTCACCCAATAAGTGTTCTTCATGATGGTATGAACTGTTTTCTCTTGATTACTAATGTTTGGTTTTTACTTTTAAGTTATGATGTTGATATTAAGGTATGTTTCTTTTGATATGGAAGGCAATGAGTCCACTTCATCCATCCATCCACAAATTTCTATGGTCTCTCTTGGCTTGGAAATGTACAGTCCCTTTCTAAATAAGAACTATTAACGAATCGGTGACTGCGCATTTCTCAAACTAAGGAAGGACTCAAGGATTGAAAAGGGTGTGACTTCAAGGGAACTTAATGCATTTGTGTTGGCCATTCTCTTGGGTGCTTGGATGTTTTCTTCTTGAGTTTTCTTACCTTTTTGATGTTACCTAGTTATCGGGAAGTTGAGCTAATAAAAATAACAAAGTCTTTGCATGGTGTGGTTCTCACACGTAAACACATAAAAAAAACTATGAGAATTCAAAGCACACCCCTTAAACAACATAATCATTTGGGCTACAAGCACTGGTTATGGAACTCCAATAAAAATGTTCCCTCTAACTAAGGCCCTTCTCAATTTCCATTCTCTCCTCCTTTCTTTCGTTAGAATGGTGGTGGCTCTTGGGTGAAGGCATTCTTGTTACTTCAAGAGGATGGATTGGCCGAATGCATTAATGTGAAGTCACTGGATGTGGTTTGTTTGAGGCTGGATTTGGAATGGGATCTACTAAGTCATATTAACCATGAAATACACAAGGGGCTATACACCACCTTGTTCTTGGGATTCCATTCCATTATATTCTATCCATCCTTCTCTTCATTATTCACCTCATTGCCGATCATATCATTAGTGTATATTTTGGTTGATGCATTGTTTTATTTTTGGTAAATTATTGTGGTTAAGACTTTAAATCTTGTTCCAAATGACATTCCCAGAGCCTACGAACTCTTTGAATGTGGGTTTGTCAGGGCATTAAGGGCATGAGCCTACTTTGGGGAGGACCCACTGACATTCCTATTTGGTTCACCAGTTAAATTCTTTCCCTTGAACATTTGTGTAATCAACTTTGTTTGTTCATTTCCATCTTGACATCCATTTCACTGATGTTATAGTTGTCTCTTTTTCTCCATCTTTCTTGTTCTTTATTCTTTCTCCATTCTCTCGCTACTGGAGGTTTGCTCTTAGTCATGGGGGTCCAGACCCTAATTTTTTTGATTTTCTCCTAACCCCTACACCTTCGGTAGTCACCATAAATATACCTCCAAACCTGTATCAGCCATATTACAACTCAACCAATGGACCTTTCATCAAAGCAAGGTATCAACTACATTGAAATTCATTTACCCTTGCTAATATAAAGACTATGTTGGGTGTGTAGATGGTAATCATGCAACAAGGGATTGGATCTGGAGAGAACACTTGGAATGTAGTGGTGCTGAAGTCGTTATGCAAGGAGCAAGATCGATGGCGCACTTATGGATGGAAAAAAAAAGGTGCAATTTTGGCATTGGCAACAACAAAACTTCTTTCTCTCTCTCTTTCTTAGTTGTGAAATAAGGCTTGATGTCAATGTATAAGGTGTTCCCTGTTGTTGTCATGAACACCAGTTTTGTCTTGTCTTGTAATGATGATCTATTCACATGTCATCCCATTAGTTCCATTTTGAGTCAATAATCCCATACCATCCCAATATTTTGTAAGGAACTCGAGGATGAGTTTTTATTCAGTCATGGAGATATGATGGGATGCGATATCACATGGGCCGCAATATCGCTTACACGATATCGCGTCTTCCCCTGCAATATCGCGTACACAATATTGTAGTGCACTATCAAATCTATAAATAAGAGGCGGCTCTCCCTTGTTCCTCATTCTAGGCCTAGACCATAGTGAAACTCTAGCAGTTTTACCTCTCTAGAGATAGAATAATTTCCATGTGCCCGTAGTAGGAGCTCCAAAGTGAATGGATCTTTATTCGAGCAAATATTGTACCTGAACACAAGTTTGTGTACGGAAATAAAGATGAACTTCTTGGATAAACCTTGCAATGCATGGAATAGGCTAAATAGGACTTTATTTATTGTTATTTATTGTTTACCATTTAAATGCTTTATTAGCAATTAATTCTCTCTCAATCCTTCTCTCCTAGTTAAGTGCTTCAATATGACCATTTCGAGCACGTGCGTTATGCTTGGTGATCCCAGCAACGACTAGCATTTGGTAACCAAGGTTACATCGGTTTAGGGTGTGAACGGTAAGTGGGAACGGATGTTGATGCTAGGTTAATTTAGACTTAGTTAGTTAATTAAAGTTAGTTAATTAGTCTCTTCACCCTTCACCTTACCAGCATAGGAGATAAAATAGAAAAGACATAAAAATCATATACCTCAGACTTACTTAACCATACAACTGTGACAAATACAAGTAAGTCTAGGAAGAAAACAAATAATTAACCTTAAGTGTTCCATAAGGTGTGTAGGTACTTAGTCTGCGAAGTTCAACCGAATCGTGCGTGCTACGCTCATATTTGTATGGTTGAGTGTAGGGGTACCTCGCCACTCATCACAAGTACTATATGAATGCTCAAAGTGGTCATGCTCGTGTTCATTAACTGTTGGAAATAAATTACTTAAGTCAAATGCATCAAAATAAAGATCATGAAAGTAAAATGCAATAAAGAAAATATTAAGTTATTCTCAATGCTATAAGGATTACCAAAAGAGTTTGTTTTATTTCTATCACACTGCTATCCTTAGGTACATCAGTGTTTGAACAAAGAACTATACACACTTAGGATCCTTTTGTGGGCACTCAAAAAATATTCTAACTCTTAGGAAAAGAAATGGCAAAAGCTTTGCTACTCTGACTAAGAATGACCAAAAACTGACTGTGAAAACTAGAGCCTAGGTGTGGTATTTATAGAATCATGGTATATACCTCGACGTCGCATACACGATGTCGCATCAAGATCCTAATGTTGTGACTTCGATGTTGCGTACTCAACATTGGAGCTAACATAAAATGTGATTCATCATACCCCTATGACAGAATGAAAACTCATGCTCCAGTGTAGAAAAGAAGGAACAAGTTCTTTACAACATAATATATTGGATAGGTATGGGATTGTTAACTAACATTACAAATTAACTTAGATGAAACAAATAAACTCTAAGTGCCCAAGTGTATGGAATTACAATTTTTACAACATTAGATGTTCATGAGAAGAGAAGTGAACACCCTGGATAACACTAACATCCAATGCCTCTTGGCAACAAAAAAATGAGAGAGAGAAAAGAGATCCAACAAACATGAATAGTCTTCATTGTGTGGTATTATTACATCCTTGGTAAAGATAGTCCTGCTTCCAATCCATGCTTCCTAATACAATCATAATAGAATCACGAATTAGCATTCAATGTGTAACACATAGTGGCTAAATGCCTTGTCTCATTGGTGGTTATACTTGGCTAAGTTGTGATTGTGGTAGATTGGTTTCTTCAGTATTGTTAGTAGAAAGGCTAACAAATAATGAAAATTAGATAAGTGGTCCATTAAGTTTGAAAAATTTTAACACAAGGAAATAATTTAAGAGGGTGTAAGAATTCACAATAATAAAAAGAAAAGTACACTAAAAATTATTGTGAAGATGTGCACAATTGGATGTCATTGATGGGGTAAACAAAAAGAATGTGATTGTAAGAATGTCTAAAGGTTAAGAACTTAACTAACAAAACCAAAAGATATGCAAGTGGGTCCTCCCCAAAGCAGGCATAGGCCTTTTTTCCCTTGCATAACTTGAAATCAAAGAGTCTATAGGCTTCATGAATTATTAATGGTTACAAAAGGTTAAGTACAAAAAACCTAGAACAAACTAATTAAGAATTCTTACACATCAAACTAGGACATTGAACCAAAACATGAAATTGGTAGTGAGGTGAGACATGGAAAGCATAGATGGATGAGAGAAAGAGTGGGATGGAGTTCCTAATTACAGTTACATGAAGTCCCTTGTGGATTTTGTGGTTAAATGACTTGATAGAATCCATACTTATTCCTGATCATAACCAACCATGTTTAGTGACTTTGCATCGACATTCTAACACTAATCCATTCCTCAAGACATGTGAGTGCTTCCACAGAACAACCACCATTTTGTATTAGAGAAGAAGTAGGAAGTGAGGAAGGGCTTTAGTTAGAGGGGAATAGTCCCATAACCATTGCTTATAGCCCATTTATTCTATCTAAGGGGTGTGCTTTGAATTCTCATTTTTTAAAATGGGAATCACACCATGTAAAGACACATGCATTTATTTTGTCCAAGGGGTGTGCTTTGAATTCTCATCATTTTTTTTTGATGAGAACCATACTATACAAGGAAATATGCATTTATTTTTTCCAAGGGGTGTGCTTTGAATATTCATCATTTTTTTGATGAGAACCACACCATGCAAGGACTTATTCAACTTTTTTTATTGATTGGCACGAAACAGTAAGTAATTCATGAAAACACACATGCATTGAGGTAAATAGAAAAGCATAAAGAATACCAAATTCCCTTGAAGTCACACCCTATTCAAACCTTTGAATCCTTCCCAAGTCCAGAAACTACCAAAGTCACAAATTTATTAAATTTTTATTAATGAAAAAGGGACTGCACATTTCCAAAACAAGGAAAACCATAGAGTTTGTGGATGGGTGGATGCTATGGACTCATTACTTGTCACATGAAAAGAAACCATGTCCTAATTATACGTAACAAAATTCAAAGCTAGAAACTAGACACCAACAATCAAATAAAAATAATACATACCACCATCAAGTAACACATTACCAATGTATTTGGCACTTATCAACAAAAAGTTAGAAAATCACACCAAATAAAAGAAAATCTAAAATATTCAAGAAATATCAAATGTACTAATGATGATGTAAAACAAAAAATTAGATAATATTAATAATATAAAAAAAAGATGTAAAATAAATAATGTGTAAAACAAAAAGTTGAAAAATAAAAAATGTGTAAAACAAAAAAGTTGAAAAACTGAGGAGCTGCTTGTATTATTAACATTGGTGGCCATCTCTCCCATGAATAAGTTGAAAGAAGGAGATCTAAAATATGGAGTGTGGTTGTCCATCTGATGAGGTGTTTGTTGTGTTAGCTGGTGTATGCTCATGGAAAGGTTTAATTTGTTGAATGTTGACTAGCTGTTTCTTGTTTGGGCTCTCAGGTTTATAGATCATTAGGACCCTTGAAGAAAAAGTTTCATAAATGATGTAAGGTCCTTCCCACAACATTTGAAACTTAGTTCATTGAGGTACATGTGTGGGGTTCCAGTAGAGAACCTTGTCTCTTGATTGAAATTTGACTTTTCTAATTTTTAGGTCATGACACCTTTTGTTATAGGCCTTGTGCAACTCGTTAGATGATAAGGCTACCAATCAATTTTCGTCTAGTAGGTTGAGATTCATCAGTTGTTATTTTTGGGCTAGACTCAAGTCAAGGTTAAGGTCATAAGCTATTGAAACTATATGATGTTTAGATTGAATAGGAAGTGTTGGTAATTTTCCATACACAAGCTCATAGCGAAAACAACCTATAGAAAATTTCCATGTTGAGCAGTAAGCCCAAAGGGCATCGTTGAGATTTATGCTATAATATTTCCTATACTTGCTAATAGTTCTTGTTAGTATCCTTGTGATTTACCTATTGGTGACCTCAACTTGACCATTAGCTTGGGGATGGTAAGGTGTTGTGATTTTGTGTTCAACCCCCAAGTGTTGCATGAGTTTCCAAAAAGTAGTGCTTGTAAAATAAGTTCCATTGTCATAAATTAATGCACATGGCATACCAAAACTATTTGCAACATTTTGTTGTACAAACCGAGCATCAATAGAAGATGTATAGTCAATGATGGCTGCTACTTCTACCCACTTTGTACAATAGTCAACATCGACTATGATGTATGTCGTTCCATTTGATATGGACATGATGGGACCCATGAAGTCAATGCCCCAAATGTTGAATGGTTCTAGTGGTTGAATCCATTGTTGAGGTTGCTCCATTCAAGCAATCATTCCAGCATCTTGTTAGCATCATTTTCAAGAGTAGATATAATGATGGACATCCCTGAAGAGTGTTGGCCAATAGTACATTGCCATCAGGATTTTAATGGCCATGCATCTCCTAGCATAGTGTCCTCCACAAGGACCTTCATAAGCATCTTGAAGAACGTGTAGTTGATTAGCATCAAGGACACACCAACAAACTAGACCATTGACACACACCTTGTAGAGGTGTTTTTTGATCTCCATGAAGTGCTTTACTTGGTGAAGAAACTGTTGTTTCTTTCGGTGGTCCAACCCTTATGGCATCTCGTGAGTAAGAAGATAGGTGAGAATGTTATCATACCATTTTGGCTCATTCGGAATTTTTTTAGTTGTCACTTCAATAAAGAGGAGTTCATCAAGAAACATATCAGAGAGTGGGCTTTCTTTCCTTTTGTTGTTCCATCACAACCAAGACAAGTGATCAATGATCACATTCTTAGTGCCCTTTTGATCTACCATTGTAAGATTGAGTTTCTGCAAGATCACTAGCCACCGTATGACATGGGGGCTCACCATTGGCTTTTTCATTAAGAAGTAGATGACACTATGATCCATGTGCATACACACCTTGTATTCAAGTACATAATACCCGAACTTCTCTAGAGAAAACACCACCACCATCAATTCTTTCTTTGTAGTGGTGTAGTTCAATTATGCACCCACAATGCTTCGATTGGTGCAGTGGATTAATATGGACATTTCTTGTCATCTAACTACATCAGCACAACTCCCAAGGCATAATTCAATGCATCCATCATAATATGAAATGGTATGGACCAATTAGTTTCTTGTAGGATTGGAGTTTCTACAAGCTTCTCTTTTAGTTTCTAGAATACTTTCTTACATTCTGCAGTCTAGACAAAGGAAACATCTTTCTTTATTACCTTCACCAATGATTTTGCAATCTTAGAAAAATTCTCTATGAATTGCTGGTAGTAGCTAGTAAACATCTTTAACTATTTCTAGTTAGCGGGTTATTCCTTGGATGACCCTTATTTTCTCCAGGTTCACCTCAATTCCTACTTGTGATATTTTGTGCCCTAGTACAATGCCCTCCTAGACCATGAGGTGACTTTTCTAGCAATTGAGTTGTAAGTTAATTTTGACACATTTTTAGCACTTGCTTAAGACTACCTAGGGCTTGCTCAAATGTAGCTCCATAGGTGGAGAATTCATCCATGAAGACCTCCATACCACTACCGATTTTCTGTTGAAAAATGGTCAGGACCAAGTGTTGGAATGTGGTAGAAGCATTGCATAGACCAAATGGCATCTTATGATATGCAAAAGTTCCCCAGGGACTCATGAATGTTATCTTTGCTTGGTCTTCTAGTGCAACTTGAATTTGGTTATAGCCACTATAACCATCTAGAAAACTATAGTAGCAATGCCCAGATATTGTGTTGAGCACCTGGTCAAAAAATGGCAACAGAAAGTGATCCTTGAATGTTGCCATATTCAGTGCCTAAAATTGATGTAGACCTACCACTTGCCATCTTTCTTTAGCACAATTACAAGTGCACTAACCCACTCGCTATCCGCAGTGGGATAGATGAACCCTACCTTGAGGAGTTACTTGATTTCCTCCTTGATGATTTGCTTCAATTTGGGATTAAATTGCCTCTATGGTTGTCATTTTGGCTTCATGGTCAGGTTGATGTAGATGCGATGCTGACATATCCTAGGATCAATCTCTATGAGTTTAGGATATGACTAAGCAAAAAATGCTACTTTCAATAGCATCTTTTTCTGTGTTAAAGCAAGTTTTTCATTGATTATAACTGGCTTCCCATTCTTCAAAAATATATATTCCATTCCATTCAGTAACATTTTTATCTCAAGGTGCTCTTGTTTGAATTTTTCAGAAATTTCCAACTCTTCCTAGTGAGTATCATCATTTGTGTCATCAAAGAGTTGGCGATGAACTTGCTTAAGTTCATTCATGCTTGTGACATATGTACATGTCAGGCTCTCAGTTGCTTTCATGCAAAGTATGTTGCTTTTTGAATTAGTGGTTAGCCATTAGGTGTCCTCTTGTTTTGTGGCTATTGTGTATAGACACCTTTGAATTTCTACTTCTGGCACACACTATTTGCATGTAGAGATAGATGCTTGCTTAATGACCCAAAGTTTCTACACACAATTGCACCCGATATCATTGTATGTAATGCATGGAACTCACTTCTTCTCGATCTTTCCAAATGCATTTTCTTTATATATCTCCAGGGAAAGATCTCTAATGTCCATTCTTGCATCAATGGTGCTTAGCTATGCTCTTCCCATGATGATTGGGAAATCTCCTTTGTAGTTCTCCACTTTGATTATCAGGAAGTTGGTAGGATAAGACCACCCACAAATAGTGGTCATAATGTCTTCTACTAGTTCCAATGGAATAGTGATGGATTGGTTTATCAATTCTAATCTTATGTTTCTCTTCTTGAGAGGAGGCAGGTTCTAGGAAATGTATATCTCATGAGAAATTAGATTAACACTGAAACTTGAATTGAGAAGAGCCTTGCACGGTTCATTCCTAGAAATCTATAAATAAATTAAAGGACTTCCATGATCAGCTAACTTCTTAGGAAGATTTCCTACATGGATCCAATCAGACATAGTATGAGTGAGCATTACAGTATAAATCCTAGGTAGAGTTTGGTTTGAAGGGGACTTGAAGCTATTAGGTACAAGGGAAGATGTAGGAATAGGGTGGCCAACCATGGATGTATGTGAGGGCTTAGGTGGACTACAAGGTGGAAAGAAAGGTCTTTTCTTTGATTAGGCATTTGACCCCTCTGATTGATGATTCGGTTGTAGATTAATAGCCCTCGTAGCATTGAATTGTTGTGGTTGAGATAATAGTTCACCTTGCATAGGTGGGGTAGGTGGTAGCTATGTGGATAGAGGAGGACTATGTGCTTCATATGGAGGAGGAGTATGTGCTTCATATGGAGGAGGAGTAAGAGGTGGTATCCCTTCTTTCATATGGCAAATGAGCTTGATAATAATTTGAAGGGTGGTAGGGAGGCTGGAAAGTAGAAATGTGATTGGAAGAATCATGCTAAATGTAGTAACCATATGGATCAGGCTACCTGTAAGGGTATTGTTGCCTTGGTGGTGCCAATGCCCGTGATTGTGGTTGTTTCCATTGTTGATATTGTTCATACGGTTGTGGTGGAGCTCCACTTGGATAATATAGTTGTTGTTGGTGGAACTGCTTGAGATTACCTTGAGGATAAGGTAACCTTCTGGATGTTTGTCTTTATGTAAGTCATGGATGTAAGGCATATACCCTAGACTCTTGTAGATGTGACACAATGGGGCAACATCCCTTAGGATGTTCATACTGATAGATGTCACACCCATGATCATCATTTAATTCATTGTCTGCAACTTCTTCAATTATAAAAATCTTACCCTTACCTTTGTGATATGCATGTTCAACTTCCTTATGCCTCATGCGCTCATGATCACTACCTTGTTCTTTGCACTCCTTAGCAATTTTGAGGACAACTTGGAATCTGTTGTCCATAGAGTTCCATAACTAATCAACCTTGGCCATAAGTTCAGATTGGAATTTTTGAAGTGACAAAATTTTCTTATTCACCCCCTCATCAAATATAGACTCATTCTCATCGTCATAGAATTGAACCTTCCTCTTACAGATGGAAGGATCATGGTTGCACTCTTTTGCACTTTCTCTTTTTCTTAGTTCACCCTCCTCTTTAGTGACCTACTCTATTAATCTTTGTATTTGATGGATACTTAGTGTTGATAGGTGCCCTTGGCATAGACACCAAGGCTTCCCCTCATTTTTGATTGAAGTCCATCTACTATGTGGCGAAGTTGATCCAATTCAGAATAACCATGGCTTGGACATTTGTGCATTAAGGCGTAGTATCAGCCAATGGCAGCATCTAAGGTTTGTTCCTTCTTTGTTTCCATCCTTGAATTTTCTTTCTTAAGTTGGACACTCTAGAGTATGTTTGATATTTATCATTGAACAATTCCAACATGGTACTCCACTGTCTGATAGATTTTGGCTCTAAGAATTGGTACTAGTTTTCTACTTCTTTGATAAGTGTCCTAGGGAATAACTTCAATTTTTGCCACTCATTCTCTATGTTTTGCAAGGCACATGCATCTTGAAAAGCTTGAAGATGGTTCTATAGATCAGAGCTATCCTCCTTCAAATCAAGGAATATTGTTCATGTCTAACCATTTGATTTGACTATCTTCCACATGCCTTGTTGGAATTTTAACTACCTTTGTGATGTTAAGCATACTTTGGGTAGCAAATAGAGGCTCATCAAGGCCTTGATCATGGTGCCTACGATGCCCTCTACTACCCCTTCATTCATGGTGATGTGCCTCTCTTGAACATCTATTCCCTTAATCTTGTTTATCTTGATAGTCTCTTTGGTTATTATGGTCCTATCAATCATTTCATTCATTTTGATCACCTTCATCATGGTCAAAGCTAGAAGAAGAAGATGATGAAGAAGGGAAAGAGGAAGGAGAACCAGCACCATCACGACACCTACTACAACCTCTTCAGTGATCATGACCATGATCACGATTGTGCTTCTTATTTGCATCCTTGTCTTGACTTGTGTACTACTACCCCCC
>MNCI01015499.1:2152908-2165345 GCA_015680685.1 Gnetum montanum
TTACTAGAATTAGGATTGTGAACTGTGGAGTGCAGATTTTGGTTTTGACCTCCATCTTCAAAGTCAAAGAGAGGAGTTTCATTGAATGGAGAATCCCCATAGAAGGATCCCTTACTAGCTTGTTGGTACAAAAGGAATGGAGAATTGTTAAGCCCTTTTTGCTTTGAAAATTCATAATTCTACTCTAGCTGTCAATCCCACAAATGTTATGCCTTAGTGAGATGATAATCCCTAGTGTCAGTATCTTCTACAATATACTCCCCATAGCGGTCTTGAAGATCGCATCGTTTAAGTATTTGGTAGAGCATTGCATAAACAACTTGATTAGGCAGCAACACAATGTTGCCCTCCATGTCACACCACTACAGCTATTCATCCTGGCATAGGATGAAGGTGAAGTTTGGTACATACTCATCAAGATCAGCATATACAATTCAATATTGTTAAACCACTAGCTAATAGGCTCTATTAGTCTTGGATAGAGAAGCGCTCTTGTGAAAAGAAGACATTGTTAGTTAGCAAAATAAAAATCATAGTGTGCTTCTGACAATTTGTTGTGGTGATGGTAAAATAGGATATGACTCTAAGGTATTCCTATGCCCAACCATATGAATCACTAAGGCGTTATGTGTGATCTGGTCAAATTCTATGGACCTATAGTTATCTAATGCACTAGCTCTTCTAGGAAGTGAAATGGGTGTTGAGAATGTTCATTGTCTTCCTAACTACACTTGTGAAGTTCAAGAGTATGTTTAAGTGTAATTGAGGTATTTGATTTTTTATCGTTTTATATTTTATGAGTTTGATTACCTACAACAAGAATGAAAGGTTAAGTAATTAAAGATCTAATTCATCTATTGCCTAGCTAGCCTAACATAAGTAATCGCCCCACTTTTCTAGACACATCCTAAGCACATATAGCACTGTCAGGCTACCAAATGTTAAGCATTGCTGGATTACCAAGTACTATATGAATGCTCGAAGTGGTCGTGCTTGTGTTCATTATTTACTAGAAATAAATTGCTTAATTTAAATGCATTAAAATAAAGAGCATGAAAGTAAAATGCAATAAAAAATATTAAGCTATTCTTAGTGTTGCAAGAATTGCCAAAACAATTCATTTTATTCTCGTCACACTGCCATGCTCAGGTACATCAATGCTTGAACAAAGAACCATACACACTTAGACTTATTCTGTGGTCACTCAAAAAATATTCTAACTCTAAGGAAAAGAAATGACAAAATCTTTGCTTCTCTAACTAAGAATGACCAAAAATTGACTGTGAAAACTGGAGCCCAAGTGCAATATTTATAGACTTAGGGTATATACCTCGACATTGCATACGCAACATTGCAACTCCAACGTCACATACCTAATTTCAAAGCCAACATAAAATGTGATTCATTAGTAATGAATATCCAATATTATTAAGAAGTCCTATGCCATTGTCATGAAAAGAATGTTAGACTCAAAGACATCAAGGGAGGTGACCTTGTCCTTAGGCATTTCCTAATGCTAAGATGACCAAGTTCTCACTAAATTAACAAGGCTTCTTCATCATTATCAAGAATCTTTGTAACACCCCTATTAATTATCTATAAAATCCTTTAAATTACTAATAGAGATGTTATGAAATCCCAAAGATCTAGATTTATCTTTAATTTACTAATTCAAAAGGAGGTTATAAAATAGATAAAAATTATTAATTAGAAGCATAAATACAATAGAGTAGCATAGCATAGAAAAATTCCATAATGCTTGCATACGTAAATAAATAAAATTTATTTAAATAAAAATAGGTATTTGCATAGCCACAAAAATTTAGATGTCAAAAAATTTCACTAGTTACATCATAAAATAGTGCACAAAATAACAATTCCAACGATACTTATTTCACCTCAACCAAACATCCAAAAATAAAGATATTCATGTTTGAGTTTTACCAAATTAATTAATAAAATTTAAAATACTAATTAAATAAAATATTGATATATAATAAATAATATTAAATTTTCCTAAACATATAGCACGTGTTGAAATGAAAAATGATCCTTGCAATCTCATGTTTCAAATGGCATCGATAACAATTTCATATTTAACATACTTTATTATTTTTTCATAAAAATATGTACATGGCTCAAATATTCAAAAAGTATACAAGGCTTCTATTTTACAAAAATACAAAATAGAAAAAAATTAATTTTCAAGTTCACAGGGTTCATCTTTACAAAATTGATCCACCTTTCATTCATGTCCCTCTTCCAGTATTTCCTTGGCTACTCTAGGCTCTCTAGATCAAAATGTAGGAGTAATTAGAACCCTTCAAATAATAAAGGTTATTTTATTTTCCTCTTTAATGAGCATAAAGATTATCAGCAAAAATTCTTGTTTTGAATAAAATATTCAAAACTATTTTAAAGTCTAAAAATATCACAAATTTTTCAAAAAATCTAAATAAAATCCAAAACTCTAAAGAATGTATATTTTACCTAGGCATCTCCGAAGGCTAGGTCTTAGTTACTCGTATTGCCAAAAGAATATACCAATAGGTGTTGGAATAAAATCACTATTATCATCAATTTATCTTTTTAATTATTTAATGTCCAAAGATATCACAAATTTGTTTAACAATAATCTAAAGAGCATATATTTTAACCAAACATTTCCAAAGCTAGGTCTTGATTACCTCACTATTAAAGTGACACATTGACAGGTCTTGAAATAATCTCATTACTATCATTAGATTTTTCTCATGATCTCAGATGAGCCACTCATGGTCGAGTCTTGGTAATAGCCTCACTACTAACATAATCAATGGCCGACACACACGTATCATTGGAAGGATAGGTCTTAAATATGCCTTATCACATACCATTAGTCTCAACTACTTAGTGCCATGGTCTTGGCTAGTTTCCTAGCCTCATGAACTTATGAATCAAAATCTAGGGTAGGAAATCTATCCAAACCCTTGTTCTCATGATGTGGGTCCCACTAAAGAACATTTCACTTGCATGCAAACAGGGACATCTAAAAGATTCATAACTTCTTTTAACAAATGAACAAAATCAGTCTCGTAAATATTATTATTTTATTCCAAAAATCTAAAAGATTTTCAAAATAGCCAAAATTCCATAAAATTTTTGCATAATTGTGTTTATATCTAGAGCTAATTCAAAATAATCATAGAATATTTAAGAAGTGAGTTGGGAAATATTTCCACAATTCCAAAAATTCATCCAGAAAGATAGAAAATGACCTGAACAAGATTAAAATACTAATTTTCATATAAAAACAAGCCTAAAATGATGAAAATTTTGTAGAATCTCGACATAATAATTAAAACAATGGAAGAATAATAAAAAGTTAGAAAGCAGAAAGAAGGAATAGAAAATCCACAATAATATAGGGCAATCACATGAAAAGGAAAGTAAAATAAGATCTATTATAAAATAAACAAAAAAAATAAGAGAGCTACATAAAAAGAAAATTAAAATAATCTTTCCTACTTGTGTTGGTAATGCTTCTAGGATCTTCTTATGTTCTTTCTTTCCCACTAAGACACCCAAAATCAATTTTTACTTTACTTTAAAATAGTGCACCAAAGCCTCGTTTACAAATTAAATGGGACATACCAAAGGTCATAATCTATTTATAAGTAGAAGAATTACATGCAATGTGACATGTAGGCTTGCTATGTTTTTGGAAACATAAGAAATAGGCTTAAGTTGGGAGAAACTAGGCTAAAATTGGCTTTAAAATGAAGAAGAAAGGGTAAGGAATGTGATGAGTGGCAAGGTACCCTTACACCCAACCATATGAATCACAAGCCTTCATGTGCAATTTGGTTGAATTCCATAGACTATAGTTACTAAGTACACTAGAGCTAAACAGCGTGTGCGTGGTGTTCATTCATTGTCTTCCTAGTCCCACTTGTGGAATGCAATTGTATGGTTAAGTGTAACTGAGGCATATGATTTTTATTATTTTGTGTTTTTCTGGAATTACTCACCTAGAAAAAGAATGAAAGTAAGAGTGAATAATTGCTAAGTAAACTATGGTCTAATCTAACCTAACATAAGTAACCGTTCCCACTTCCCGGATACATCTTGAACTTTGTGTGAACACCACTGGGCTGCTAAATGCTAATCGTATCTGAGCTACCAAGTGTCACACATATGCTCGAAGGGGTTGTGCTTGTGTATCTTAATAAGTTGCTTGATTAATCAAAATTAATTACTACATAAATAACATTAATGTAATTGCATGAAATAACAATATGTAAATGCATAAGAAAGAAAATCTCAAGTGCTGCAAGGAATGGATCAAAGAGCTCATCTTTATTGCCAACACAATGGTGTGCTTAGGTATATTAATGCTTGAATAAAGATCCATTCATACTTAGACCTCCTGTTGTGGGCACTTGGAAAATATTCTAACTTTCAAATGGACAAACTGCAAGAGTTTTGCTATTGACTGCTAAAAACTTACCCCCAACTGTGTGCCTGGGCACTGTATTTATAGACTTGGGAGTAACCCTACGATATCGAATGTATGCTATCGCATCATGGGCTACGATATCGCGTACTTGATATTGTGACCACCTCGATATTAGAGTGATGAAAAACACGATTTATCATACCCCCACAATTGAATGAAAACTCATCCTTGAGTATAGAAGAAGAGAAAAAAGTGCTTTACAAAATATAATAGGGGATGTGAACTTATTTGATTGGCACGCAAAGTGACATACAGAAAACAAACAAATATAAAAGTGTCCGAGCATACAATATTATAGTGGTGTAAAAAATTGGGTGTTCATGACAATAGGAAAGAACACCAAATGGATCCAAAGAACATTCAACCCCTCTTGGTATCAAAAGAATTACGGAGAGATAGAAGAGGTCTAGCGATCATGAACAATCTCCCACGAGTGATATGATTGCATCCTCCTTAGTGATGATAGTTCTACTTCCAGTCCATGCTTCCCACTACAATCATAACAAAACCAAGGATTAGCATTTATAGTGCAACAAATAATGGCTGAGTAACTTATCTCGTTGGTGATTTTATCTAGCCAGGTTGTGATTATGATAGGTTGGTTGCTTGGTTGTTAGTGGAAAGACTGACGAATGGGTTAAATAAGAGAAGTGATCCATACAATTTAGAAAAAGCTTAACACAAGGAGTATTGGAAAGAGGGTATTCAAAACAATAAAAAAGAATTCATTACAAATAGTTGTGAAGGTGCATACAATTGAATGACATGGATGGGGTAAATAAAAAAATTTTGATTATAACAATGTCTAAGGGTAAAGAACTTAACTTAACCAAATGAAAAGATATGCAAGTGGGTCCTCCCCAAAGTAGGCATAGGCCTTTTATGCCCTTACATAACTTCAAACCAATGAGTTCATGGGAACCATGGATGATTAATGGTTACAGAAAGTCAAGTACAAAAACCCAAAAGTAACTCACTAAGAAACCCAACACATCAAACCAAAACATTGAATCAAAACATGAAATCGGTAGTGAGGTGAGGTATGAAAAGCATAGATGGATGATAGAGAGAGTGGAATGGAGTTTCTAATTATGGTCACATACAATCCCTTGTGGAGTTTGTAATTAATTGACTTGGTAGGATCCTTCCTGAGTCCAGATCAAAACCAACCACTTTTAGAAACTTCACATCAACATTCTAAGGCAAGTCCATCCCTTGAGACATAAGAATGCTCCCACAAAATAACCATCATTCCAAATTGGAGTGAAGATAGGAAGTGAGAAAGGGCCTTAGTTAGAGGAGACAAGACAAGTCTCATAACCAATGCTTGTAGTCCTTTTATTTGGTCTAAGGGGTGTGCTTTGAATTCCCATGTTTTCTTTTTGAATGGGAACCACACCATGCAAAGACCCATGTGTTTTTAGCATTTATTTTGTCCAAGGGGTGTGCTTTGAATCCTCATATTTTTTTTTGTGATGAGGACCACACCATGCAAGGACTTATTTGACTTCCTACTATGAAATGATGTGGAACAGTGAGGAGCTTATGAGAACACTCTTGCACATAGGAAAATAGAAGAGCACAAAGAATACCGCATCCCTTTAAAGCCATACCCTATTCAAACCTTTGATTCCTTCCCAATTCTAAACTACACAAGTCACCAATTTATTAAAGTTGTATTAATGAAGAAGAGATTGCATGCTTCCAAAACAAGAAAAACCATAGAGTATATGGATGGGTGGATGATATGGACTGACTACCTATTACATGAAAAGAAATCATGTCCCAATCATAAGTAATGATATTCAAAGTCAGAAACAAGACATCAACAATCAAATTACATATAAATCATACCACCATCAAGTAGTGCATTACCATTGTACCTGCCACCTTATTAGTAGAAAAAGTAGAGACACATCAATCACAAGCAACATAACCATAAAAGAAAGTAAAAATGTAGATAATAAATATTGAATATATTAACATTTGTGTAAAACAAAAACCAAGAAAATACCAATAACCATAAAAAATTCAAATATGTAAAAATAAAGATGTAAAATAAAGAAGATGAAAATAGAAAGCTGTAAAACCAAAAAATGTGTAAAAAAAAAGGGTCAAAAACTGAGGAGTTGCAAAGATGTTAGTATGAATGGCCATCTCCCCCATGACTAAGTTGGAAGGGAGAGATCCAAAAGATTAAGCGTGGTTGTCCATTTGATGAGGTGTTTATTGTGTTGTTTGACTTGAGTTTATGGAAAGGTTTATTTGTTTAATGTTGACTAGTTGCTTCTTATTTGGGTTGTCAGGTTTGTAGATGATCATGGCCCTAGATGAAAAGTCTCACCAATAATGTAAGGTCCTCCCCATAATTTTTGGAATTTGGTTCATTGGGGTACATGTGTATAATTCCAATAAAGAACCTTTTACTTTTCTTATTTTGAGGTCATGGCATTTCTTGTTGAATGTATTATGCATCTTGTTGGATGACAAAGCCATTAACTGATTTTCATCTAGTAAGTTAAGACTCATTAATTTTTCTTTCTATGTTAGACTTAGATCTAGGTCAAGGTCACAAGCTATGGAGAGGGTACGAAGCTTGGATTGGATGAGCAATGTTGGTAGTTTTTCATACATAAGCTCATAGGGAGAATAACCCATGGGAAGCTTCCATATGAAGTGATATGCCCAAAGGGCATCATTTAATTTAGTGCTCTAATCCCTTCAGTATTTGCTAATGGTACATGTTAAAATTTTTGTAATCTCTTGATTAGTGACTTTAACTTGGCCATTAGCTTTGGGCTGATATGGTGTTGTGAGTTTATGTTCAACCTCCAAGCATTGCATTAGCTTCCAAAAAGTGGCACTTGTAAAATGAGTTCCATTATCAAAAATTAACGCACAAGGTACACTAAACCTATTTATGATGTTTTGTTGTACAAATCGAGAAGTAGTGGTGGATGTACAGTCAGCGACAGCTGCTACTTCTACCCACTTAGTACAATAGTCAACTACGACTATTATATACACCTTTCCATTTGATAAAGGTGCAATGGGATCCATAAAGTCAATGCTCCAAATGTCGAATGGTTTGAGAGGTTGTATCCATTATTGTGGTCCCTCCATTCAAGCTGTCATTCCACCATCCCTCTAGCAATGATCACAAGCATGAATGAATTGATGTGCATCCCTAAAGATTGTTGGCTAATAATACCCCACCATGAGGATTTTTATGGTCATGTGTATCTTAGCATAATGGCCCCCAAAAGGACCTTTGTGAGCATCCTAAAGAATGCAAAGTTGATCCGTATTAGGGATACACTAATGCACCAGGCCATCAGGACAAACCTTGTAAAGTTTTTCATTAATCTCCATGAAATATTTGACCTGGTGAAGAAACTATTGTTTCTTTCTAGCGTCTAGCCCTTGTGGTAGTTCTTGCTTGAGCAGATAAGTGAGGATGGTGTCATACCATTTTGGTTCATTAGAAATTTGTGCATTGATAGCACCTACAAGGAGAGATTCATTAGGGAATTGATTAGATAAAGGGCTTTCTTTCTCATTGTCATTCCATCTTAGTTTCGATAAGTGATCTGCAACCATATTCTCCACACCTTTACAATCTATGATTGTGAAATCGAATTCCTACAAAATCATGAGCCACGGTATGACACGGGAGCTCACCATCAGTTTGTTCATTAGAAATCTGATGGCACTATGATCTGTGTGCACAAACACTTTGTAGCCAATCACATAGTACCTGAACTTCTCTAAAGCAAACACCACTGTCATCAACTTCTTTTCTATGGTGGTGTAGTTTAGTTGTGCACCTGTAATGCTTTGGATTGTGTAGTGAATGTAATATGGATGTTTTTGATCATCCATCTACATAAGCACTACCCCCAAATCATAATTTGATGCATCAGTCTTCACATGAAATGGTTTGGACCAATTTGATGCTTAAAGAATGGGACTTTCAACAAGCTTTTGTTTTAGCTATTAAAATGCTTATTTACATGTAAGGGTCTAGACGAATGATGCATCCTTCTTTGTCGATTCTATCAATGGCTTGGTGATTTTGGAAAAATTCTTGATGAATTACCAGTAGTAGCCAATATGACTAAGGAATGACTGCACTTCTTTGACTATTTTAGGCTGGCAGGTTATTCCTTAGATGACCCTTATTTTTTCAAGGTCCACCTCGATTCCTGCTTTTGAGATGCAATGCCCCAAAACTATGCCTTCCTAGACCATAAGATGACTTTTTTTTTGCTAATTGAGCTAGAGGTTTGTTTCAACACATCTTTTTAACACCTACTCAAGATAGTCCACAGCTTGCTCAAACGTAGCTCCATAGGTAGAAAAATTATCCATAAAAAATTCTACCCTACTACTGATTTTCTATTGAAAAATTCTAAGAACTAATCGTTGAAATGTAGCTAGGGCATTGCATAGACCAAATGGCATCTATTGATAAGCAAAAGTCCCCTAAGGACTTGTGAAAGTTGGCTTTTCTTGGTTCTTTGGTGCAATCTAAATTTGGTTATCATCAAGAAAGCTATAATAGCTGTGCCTTGAAATGATGTCCAGCACTTGGTTGACGAAACGTAACAAAAAATGATCCTTGAAAGTTACCATGCTGAGTAGCTGGAAATCAATATACACTCATCATTTGCCTCCTTTCTTTGGCATGATCACAAGAGGGCTAACCCACTCACTATCTACGACCAGGTAGATGAATCCTACATTGAGGAGTTGTTCAATCTTCTCTTTGATAATCTGTTTTAACTTAGGATTCAAACGTCACTGTGGTTGTCATTTTAGCTTGATGGCGGGGTTAGTGTATATTCGGTGCTGGCATATTCTTGAATCTATCCTAGTGAGCTTGAAATATGACTAGGTGAAGGCTGCTAACCATTTTTCCATAACTTTTATCAATTTTTCTTTTGTTCTACAGCAAGCTTAGCATTAATGATAACCAGCCTTCCATTTTTCAAAAATACATACTCCATTCCAATCAATAGCGTCTTCAATTTAAGGGGCTCTTGTTTAAAACTATTAGGAATTTTCAGCTCATCCCAATTGACATCATCATTTGCTTCTTCGAAGAGCTAGTGGTGAACTTGCTCAAGTTCATCCATACTTGCAACATACTTGTACATTAGGCCCTTAGTCGGTTCCATGCATAATGTACTGCTACTAGTATTAGCTATTAGCTACTAGGTGCCCTCTTGTTTTGTGGCTACTTCATATAGAAACTTTTGAATATCAGCTTCTGGTGCACATTGCTTGCATGTAGAGATAGATTTTTTCTTTACTAACCATAACTTCTGCACACAATGGCACCCTTAATCTCTATACGTGATACATGAAACTCTCTTTTTCTTAATCTTTCCAAATTGGTTTTCTTTTGATATCTCCAAAGAAATATCTCTAATGCCCATTTTTGCATCCATAGTACTTAGCCACATCCTTCCCATAATAATTGGAAATTCCTCCTTGCAATTCTTCACTTTGATTACTAGGAAATCAACAGGATATGACCACCCACAAACGATGGTGATGATGTCTTTAACCAATCCCAATGGAACAATGATGGACTAGTTTGTCAATTTTAGTCAAATTTTGCTCTTCTTCAAGGGAGGAAGGTTTCACATTGTGTACATCTCATGTGAGATAAGATTAACATTGGAACTAGAGTTAAGAAGAGCTTTGCAAGGCTTATTCCTAGCAATCTCCAAGTAAACTAGGGGACTCCCAAGATCAGCTAATTTTCTAGGTAGGTTACTAACTCAAATTCAATTAGATATAGCATGTGTTAGCATTACAGTATGGATTCTATAGGGATTTTGGTTTGAAGGAGATTCAGATAGAAAGGAAACAGAGGAAGGTGGAGGAGCAGGGTTACCAACCATTGATGTGTCTAAGGGCTTTGGTGGACCGTGAGGTCGAAAGAAGGGTCTTTTCTTAGTTCATGGTTTTGACCTGCTGGATGGGTTAACCAACTGTAGGTTAACTACCCTAATAGCATTCCTTTACTATGGTTGTGCAGGAAATTCATCTTGCATTGATGACGTAGGTGGTAGTTGTGCAGGAGGTAGAGGAGTAGGTGTAGAAATAGAGGTGCATGAGGGTAGTAGGTGGCATCCCTCCATGGAGAGGGTGATTGATATGTTTCAAGAGGGTAGTGGTGAGATTGATAAGCAAAAATATGACTAGAAGAGTCCCTTAGAGATGAAGGTTGTCAAACATAGTAACCATAGGGATCTGAATGTTGGTAAGTGTATTGCTATCTTGGAGGTCGCAATGCCCACGATTGTGGTTGCTACCACTACTGATACACTTCGTAAGGTTGCAAAGGAGTTCCACTTGGATAGCATTGCTGTGGTTGGTGAAACTATTGAGGATTGCCTTATGGATAAGATAATCTTTTGGGCATTTTCCTTTGTGCAAGTCGTGGATGTAAGGCATACACCCCAAATTCCTGCAAGTGTGATACAACTGGATAACATCCGTTGTGGTGTTCATACTAGAAAAAATCACATCCACCATCATCATCTGAATTACTATTCACAGCCATCTCTATCGCAGTTATCTTACCTTTACCCTTAGATTTGACACATTCAGCTTCCTTACGTCTCCAACGCTCTTTCTTACCACCCTGCTCCTTGGACTCTTTAGCAATTTTTAAAATAGCTTGAAACTTATTGTCCATGGAGTCCCATAATTGATCAGCCTTGGCCATGATTTATGATTATAATTTTTGGAATGGTAGGTGTTGGCGACCGTTTGGGACGCGACCGCCAATAGTTGTCCTCGAACAGGACTTAGGTGCTTGCTAGTCTCTGGCAACACCAAGGCCCAGATACCTCCAAATAGAATCAATAGTTAATGTGAGTATGTGTGTGTGTTGTCGTGAAAAATGAAACGGTTGGGTTGTGTGTAAAATTGTAAATGACTTATCTTAAAGAGATTCAACCAACTTCGCAAAGTACTGTGAGTTGTTGAGAGTTCCTATTTTGTTCAACTGCCTAGTCTATGCAATCCTTATAATACCTACCTGTAACAAATAAATTTTTGCAAAAACATTTGAGCAAAACTTTACGAATCTACTTCTAATTTTCCCCAGAGAAAGAGATAGTTCCACAAGAAAACTAGAAATAGAGCGAGATTCAATGGAAATAGAAAGAAGAGAAAAAGAAAGTAGATTTGTGTAAAGATCTCAAATGTTTAAACAAGGTAAAATGATACGAGTAAACACTTCGCAATAAAGCTATCCCAAATTCAATAACTACGAATTGTTCAAACTTCCAAGGCTCAAATAAGCAATTTCTTCAAGACAATCCTACTATGCTACCAAAAAAAATTGCTGCGTAAACTATCACGTACCAGACTCTATTTTGGCTAGATAATGGATGTCAACAATTGCATTCAACAAAACCTTCAAAAGACTTGACAATTTATGATTGAAATACCACAGAGATTCACTTTAAATATAAAAGAAGCTATTCTGGTCCTATCAAAATACCAAAGATTTTCTGAACCCTCTTGACTATTGAATCGTTCAACGGCTTGACTACATGCAGAGGCTCTCTTACAACAATCTCAATAGCGGTTCTTATACATTGCACAATAATAAAATTCACTACTAAAATGCTCTTAAGGCTTTCAAACACAAGCTCTTCTATGGAAAAATTTTAATAGAAATTTTCTATCATGCAACAAGAACAATAAGAGCAATCTAAAAATCCCAAAATTACTTGCCAAGCATGATACTATCTAAACCACTAGCTAAAAAATTTAAACAGAATAAAAATAAGAATAACTCACAGGACTATGACAAAGATGCTGAAATGTTGTCTTTCACAAGTCATCTTACAAGCAATCTTTCACAATGTCTTCTTTACAAATGCTCTTCCCCCCAGCCACCAAGACCTAGAGC
>MNCI01015499.1:2165382-2212158 GCA_015680685.1 Gnetum montanum
CATGGAGATAAAAAAGTTGTAGTTGACAAGTGGCCTTTGTAGTGGTTATAACCACCATTTCAATTGAGAGGCTACAATTGTCATGAAATTACAACATTTATAGGAAATTTAAAATGAAGCCAAGTATCTAGTGGCTATATTCACCATAGGGTTAAATGTTTATAGGTGATGAATATCTTGTAGTTGCAACCATCATGATAGACTAGGGAGCCATGGAGGACTCATGTTTTGTTTCTACATGTCTCATTATGGTATGGCCATAAATATATTCATATTTCAATTTTATGGCCCCAAACAACCATAGTAACTTATCCAAACTAGTACCCATTTATCTATATTATTATTTTTCTTATGTCACTCCCAATTTATGTGAAAATTCTCTAGATCATGAGGATATTTGGCTTTTTGGAATAATAAAACCGTAGTCAAGATGTCTACAGCGTATTTTTCATGAATTATTGCATGAGCTTGTTTCATCAAGGGTAATGTTTGAACTGAAACTGGGATAATGAGCAATGCCAACTCCCTCCTATGCAAATATTTCAAATTAACAGGAAATCTACGGCTGTTAATCATCAAGCTTCTGACCTGCAGTAAAGAAATGAAGAATTCCACCATTTGCTAGTGTGGTATTGTTACTAGAACAACTGCAAATTCATCCCTACTTTGGTAGTTGCAAATGTCGAGTCATTGGTGTCATCTAGATACACCGAAGTTCTATTTTTAGTGACAGTTATTCAGTATCAAAAGGTTTGAAACTCTGCTGAGCATCCTAGCAATTTCTGCACGAACTGTACGTGCCCTACACCAGCGAAGCCAAAGGTGCAATGGAAATGATTACAACCATCATTCCCGGTAAGACCTCCATGTGTGCTCTATGTTCACTAAATTTTTGGGACCAGATTCTTGGCAGGATGCCCTTGTCTACCATGATTTAAGATTTCCATCAGCTGTGGTTACGCACTACATTTTTCTTAGAGTTTATTTCTCGAGGGCTTCCTACATTTTTCTTTCTAAATTCATTTTATTCAATTTGTGAATCAGGGACAGCTGTTTTATGATTTGGGTGCTACTATTGGCAAGATTTTGATATATTCTTGATGCTTGTCTTGCTATTTTTCTTCTAAAACTGTTGCTCATAACCTGTTCTTGTTTTTTTATTTTCATTGCTGATTCAAATACAGAGTATATACAAAGTGTTTGACAAATTGCCTTTTTCTAGTGTCTCTACTTTTGCTATCAATAAACATTATTTTAATGTCCAATTCTCAATTCTTATATATATTGCTAACTACATTTTAACTCTTATTATTTTTCTCTCTTATTCTTTTTGTTCTGCACTTCATATACAGGGCACATGAACAAATAGCTTCATGAAGACTACTGAAATTTCCAATTACCTTTAATCAATTTTGGCATACCAACCTGTTCCATGAAATGGCCAAAATGTGCCAACAGTAAGGTTTTTTGATTCACCACCTCATCTCTGGAAAATTCATCCTCACTGTCACAAAATCTAACCTCCTTTTTCCAAATAGAAGGGTCTCTATTGTATTCTTTTGCACTTTCACATTTTTGTAGTTCTCCCTCCTCCTTGGCTATCTACTTAATTAATTTTTGAATCCAACAGATACTCAGCTCTGTTAATCTCCCTTGGGCATATACGCCAAGGGTTTTCCTAATTTTAGACCGTAACCCGTATACGATATGGCGAAGCTGATCAAGCTGAGAGTATCCATGGTCGAGACACCTATGCAAGAGAGAGTAGTATCAGCCAATAGTAGCATCCAAGGGCTCATGATTCCCTTGTTTCCACCCTTGAATTTGTTTCCTTAGATTGGATACTCAGGAGTATGTTTGATATTTGTCATTGAATAGTTCCAACATCGTACTACACCACCTGATTAATTCTAGTTCCAAGGATCGATACCAACTTTCTACTTCCTTTATAAGCATCATTGGAAATAATTTTAGCCTTTTCTAGTCATTTTCAATGTTCTACAAGGCACATGCATCTTGGAAGGCCTAAAGATGATTTTGTAGATCAGCATCTTATCCTCCCTCGAACCGAGGAATATTGTTCATATCAAGCCTCTTTATTCTATTAGCCTTCACATGCCTTGTTGGAATCCTCATAGCCTCTACAATGTTTAACATGCCCCAAGTAGCAAGTAGAGGTTCATCAAGGCCATGATGGTGGTGCCTACAATGTTCCCTACTAGCCCTTCTTTCTTAATTCTGGGCCTCTCTAGATTGCCCACGTCTTCGATGATCCCTTCTGTTGTTCTCAATGATCCCTTCTGTTGTTCTGGACTTGTCAATCACCTCCATTACGGTTATTTCTTTTGTAGCCATGATTTGAACCAGATGAAGAAGATGATGATGATGATGAAGGGGAAGAAGAAGGGGAACTTGCTCCACACTAACACCTATCATCCTTCATTTGATGTTTGTGACCATGATCACAATGATGATCTCCTTTGTCCCCTTTTTCTTGACTTGCTTTTCCAGGTCCATTTTTGTCATTGGATCTGTTTTGACCAAAACCTAGATTATGGATTGTAGATTGTACATTTTGGTTAAGGGATCCTTAAATAAAGTCAAAGAGAGGAGAATCACTAAAGAAGTGGTTGCCTTCATCAATTGGGCCAAGTGGAGTGGAAAGATATTTGATCCCTTGCCCTTTACAATCTCATGTTGGTGCTCCAGCTGCTGATTCCTTAATCTTTATGCTTCACTGGAATGATAATCCCTTAAGTTGGGATCTTGCATTTCATATTCTCCATGGAGATGTTGAAGCCCATGTCGTGTGAGCATTAGCTAGAGCATTGCTGGAATAGATCGATTAGGTGGAAACACAATGTTGCCTTCCATATCATGCCACCACATCAATTCATCTTAATGTAAGATGAAGGTAAAGTCTAGTACATACTCATCAGGATGAGCATATACCACTTGGTATTGTTAAGGTATTTGAACTACCTTGGGTAGAGATGGGCTTCTATGAGAAGAAGACATTTTAATGATAATAATAATAATTTTTGTTTTCATAGGATTTGACTTTCAGGATTTGAACAATGAGGTTACTAAATTTCACTAGGCTTAGATAGCGCATGAAGAACTACAGTCCTCGGCAATAGTGCCAATGATGAGCAGCAAGATGTCCCTATGCCCAACCATACGAATGACAAGCATTCACATGTAATCTAGTCAAATTACGTAGACTATAGTTACTAAGTACACTAGATCTAAACAACATGTGCGTGTTGTTCATTCGTTGTATTCCCAGTTCTACTTATGGAATGAAATTGTATGGTTAAGTGTAATTGAGACATGATTTTTATTATTTTGTGTTTTTATGAAATTACTCACTTAGAGCAAGAATGAAAGTAAGAGTGAATAATTTCTAAGTAAACTATAGTCTAATCTAACCTAACACAAGTGACTATTTCCACTTCTTGGACACATACTAAACTTCATGCGAACACCACTGGGCTGCCAAACACTAATCGTATCTGAGCTACCAAGTGTCACACATATGCTCGAAAGGGTCGTGCTTGTGTATATTAATAATTTTCTTGATTAATCAAAATTAATTACTGCATAAATAACATTAATGTAATTGCATGAAATAACAATATGTAAATGCATAAGAAAGAAAATCTCAAGTGCTGCAAGGAATGGATCAAAGAGCTCATCTTTATTGCCAACACAATGGTGTGCTTAGGTACATTAATCCTTGAATAAAGATCCATTCCCACTTAGACCTCCTATTGCAAGCACTTGGAAAATATTCTAACTTTCGAATGGACAAACTGCAAGAGTCTTGCTCCTAACTGCTAAAAACTTACCCCAACTGTGCACCTGGGCATTGTATTTATAGACCCAGGAGTAACCCTGTGATATTGAATGTACGATATCACATAATGGGCCGCGATATTGTGTACCCGATATCATGTACTTGATATCATGGCCACCCCAATGTCAGAGTGATGAAAAACACAATTTATAAAATGGTTGACAAAGAAGATAACATAGTAATTTATAGTTTTTGTTTGCAAAAAAACCTAGTGCACAAGTAAGGCAATGATGAAAAAACCCAATGATAGAAATAAGAGACAAAAATAGGTGGTAGAAGAAAACTTAATGTGCAAGCAGTGGGTAAAATGTACATAACATTTATAAATGTCAAGTATGTTACATATAACATTTGTTTATTATATGCACTACCTTATAGGTGAATGTGCTTTTCCAGCCACCTTTGAATTTTTTTCTAATTTAATTTAATTTTTATTTTTTTAACATAAGCTCTTTTCATAAGTTCTTTTCCATATTTTCTCTCGTTATTAATACCCTTAGCATTCAAATACTTGTAGCATGCGCACTGAGACTTCAAATCAAATTTCGTTTGAACCTATGAAATCCTTATTAAGTGCCCTACCTAATCGTATGTTGAAATCTTATCTAAGCTTTACTTATCATAGTTACCCAGTTCAAATGTTGAAAATTTTACAGCATTTTTAGTAGACTAAAAATGTGATATCTTGAGAATTGTAACTCTGAATCCTAGTTTAATGACAAAAAGCAATAAAGGATATGATCTAGGCAGGGTTAGGATTCAAACTTATTCCATGAACAAAGTATTATATAATCACATGTGCATAATAAAAATAAAAGATGAACAACTACATGTACATAATAAAGCATAAATGTGCATAAATGAATCTACATACTAAAGATTGGATTTACATAACTAAATGTGCATAAAGAATAAAATATGCATAGCCAAATACTTGTAAAGGCATGATAACTAACCAAAAAAAACTTTCAAAGGTAATTGAACTTCAACATTTAATCATAAAAGATATAGATGTTCTATGATTGAGCTCTAATAGTAGTACAATAAAGGATATAAAACTTTAACAAAGTATCCTAACAAGTAGATTACATTTACTTATGTAGGAAACTAACAACAACAACAATAGTAATAACAGTAACAATAGTAATCTAATCCTAGGATTTAACTAAGAAAATTAGAGCTAATCTATTAAAATTCAACTGATATCATCAAAGAATTATTCACGTGCATTAAATTAAATAGTTAAGCCTATGTGAATTTTGAAGTTGTGATAGCCTTGGCAATGAAGCATATTACTTGGTTGATTTAGACAAGAATCAATACTTGGACCTAGTGAACAAGGCATACCTTAAATGATACTATATTCAAGGTTTAAAAAAATAAAAAAGGATCAAACATCATTAGGTTTTCTCTAATGTTTTTCCCATTTCATTTACATTTTATGGCTCTATTTTGACATCTCTCTCTCTCTCTCTCTCTCTCTCTCTCTCTCTCTCTCTCTCTCTTTTTTTTTTGCTTTTGNGCTACAAGTTTTATCTATCTCCCCTAATCTCCTCTTGTCATGTTCTATTAACATGTTTTCTTATAGCACACTATGGTGAGGATATTTATTAGCAATCTACCTCATGCACTAAGCAATGAGTGGTCTAGCATTTTTAGCTTCATGTGAGGGCATGTTCAGTTTGAGTGGGATAAGAAGGAAATTAATATACAAAACATTAGTAATCATTAAATCATGGGATTTAGCCATGTTCCCATTCTATGACATAGTACCTTATTTTGATTTCTAACCAATCCCTCATTTTCATCTCTAGTTTTAATGTTTTCTCAAATTTACAAGTCTATTTTTCATCTCTCCTCTTTTACTTTTCTAGTATTCTTTCTAACTCCATTTCCTATATCATTTCCTTTCCTCTCATTAGCATGGATAGTGAGAATTGATTGACTTATTCTATTCTAGCAAGGGTGTATTTAGAACATGAGTGGGATAAGGTATAAATATCATAAATAACATTCTTTTAACCATCTTGAGTGTAGGATTTAGCTATGCCACTTTCTATGGTATAGCACCATTTCAATGACTAGTGTATTGGTGATATTCTAATATTCTTCCCTTATTCCTTTTTGTTTTTCCCACTTTTTTCTTTTCCAAGTACATTAATTTAGTATCTGATCTCTTCTTGATCAATCCTCCTTTGACACTTCGATAACATCTATCAAGAGGAGGCAATGTTATACTTAATTTTTTGGTTCACTTCAAACTGAAACTAAGTGTGGTGTTAGCATCATTCCATGAGGATTTGAGCATAAACTCCCCCAAATACATCATTATAAGGTCCATTCATAGCTCCCAAGAACTATTAGGAACCATCTTGATTCATAATATAACTTATGAACTTAATTTTGCATGATCCCTGAAAATCTCTAAAACCAAAATTTTTCTGTGCTGGCATAGGTTAAAATTTTCTTAAGTGTTGGAGCTATTGTATATTTTACATCTTGTGGGACCTCAAAAGGTGCATCCTAAACTCTCCTAGAATCATATAGTTTGAATTTAGCAAAGTTGATAGTTTGACCCTAGGACCTCCAAAGTCAAAATTGTTCAATGTGTTGGAGATGACATGATGTTAGATTGGGATTTCATTGATATTTCAACATAAAATGCCCCAAAATTAGCCTTGAGAGACAAATTTCTAGCCTTTAGAGGCCTCCAAGAATCATTCAAAATCATATCCCAACTTTTTGGCATCAATTTTAACAACTTTGAAATAATCTTGGAAAAAGTCCAAAATTTCTTCTAAGTGTTACTAATGCTAACACTGTTAGTGTTAGCATTGGCATTAGCACTAGTATCACTATATCAGGACTCTTGAATATTTTCAAAACTACATTTTGACATGCACAATGATCTCCTAGGACCAAAATGACTCACTAGCAGCAATTTCAACAATCTAAGCTTCTAAAATTAGCAATTTTTTCAAGTTTCTTGAAACTTGGAAAATTGAACATTTTCATTGATCATGAGATACTAGCAAGATTAAAACTCATCTTGGCATCTTTAAAATCATCCTGTACACTATGTTTGTAGCATTGCACTAGTTTACAAGTTTCTTGATGCTTTAGAATTACCATAGTGACTCATTTTGGGGTCAGTTTCAACCTTTCTAGAGTTAGAATTCTCAATTGGAAAAATGATCAAAATTTTTTCTAACTCTGAGAGCTGATATTAACATTGCTTTAGCATCAATATCACCATCATTAGGGCTTTTTAATCTTGCAAAAACTATGTTTTAATGTGTCATGGATCCTTGGGGCCATCAGCAGTCATTTCAATACTCTAGGACTTCGAAAAAGGTTCATTTTAGTAGTTTTCTTGGCATCCCAGTGATCAACATTTGTGTCTAAGTATGAAGCATTAACAAGTATGAGACTCTTTCTTGAACCTTTAGAATTTCTCCTTGTGATTCCATTATGTTTTCCATCCTCAATATGTAGCATTTCATGACATTACAAGTCTCTCAACACTTATGGAGGTCACTTCTTTTTAAGTGCAATTTTAGCTTTCTAAGAGTTAGAATTTTTGACCTTAAACATATTTAAAAAATTTTCTACATCTGGTACTCATGCCAAAACTAATGCTAGAATTTGCATCACTTTGGTGAGCTCTCCAGTAGTACTCCAAAGTGTCAGACGTAGCTAGCTAGCATGCCTTAGCATAGTCATTCAGTGCAACTACCTACTGTGCCTCAATGTATTTGTTTAGTGTGACTAGCTTTGTGACATCCCGTTCCCGAATGTCATAAAAATATGAATGCCTAATTTATTATATTCATCATGGATAACATATCAAAAAGATTATAAACACTTAAAAATGAATTAATTAGCAAATAAATAATTGATACTAAAGAATTAAGCAAGGAAAGAAAAATGGAAAAATTGTATTAATAAAATAGAGTACTATAACGCCCTTTTGGGTTGTCTTCCTATGCCACTTAAACCTTAGAGGTAATTCGGCACTGCCACCATCGTTAGGCTATCCTACCAAAGGGGTGATCAGTCCCTTTTTGTCCTACTTCACCTGGCTCCTGTTACTCGCCTCTCTAGGCTATGCAACTCCATGCCAACATGACCTCTAACCCCGACCTTAAATAGCATAGGTCAAACCCTTTTCCAAGGGGTACATGAATAGTCATAACTCCTCATAATGAGTTACCCCTTCATTAGAAGGTTAATTACATTGTTTACAATTGTTTCCACCCTTAACAAAGGATGGGATGTTACAAGTTTGGATAATTAGCATCAACATCGATGTTAGCATCTTCAACATTGCCAATCTCAATGCAAAATTACTATTCTTAGCATTTGGCATCATGTCCTTATTTATTAGCTTCCTCAACATAATCTCAATAGCTTGCAACATTAGTTCAAAGGTTAAATAAAGCTTTGGAGGTTCATTTTTCACACTTTGGAAAATTTACAAGATTTTCACTAAGTATTGGTGATGTTGATGCTACGTCAACATCAAGATCAATGTCAACTTGACAAGTTATCATGTTTGCTGGAATTGAAGAAAAAAAATGTGAACTTAATGATAATTTACACTTAATCTCAAGTTCAATTTTAGTAATCCTATGTTAAATTTAGTAACTTTGAACCTATAAATACAAGCTTAAAACATAAAATTCAAGTTGGATCTTTAGATATTTAAGCGCACTTGTTAGATTTTGAGAGATCTAAAGTACGAGCATCTACCTTCATTGCAACACCCATGTAATCTTTAATCACCTTTAGCAAGTTCAATAATAACTTCCAAAGAGATTTTTTGGGCTTTTATGTCACTTTCTAGAGAGAGCCTTGACCAAAGCAACCTCATTTTAGGTCAAAATTGATTCTAGATCATGCATATAGCTTTTTCAGTAATAACCTAATGATTGAGAGGTTTAATTTCACTCTTTGAGTGCATATTTTCTCAAGATATAATCTTTTTGTATCAATTTTATCAGACTTACGTTTTTCTTCCATCACATGTAGTTTATCCTTCCTAGGAGGAAAACACTTCGACATTTATCAATAAAGCATTTTCATTATTTGAGAAAGATTCTAAGACCTTCCCCTCATATTGTAGTATATTATCTTCATCATTTATTATTTATTTATTCATGTTCCATAGTTTTTATTCTCTCTCATATTGCAACATTCTATACTTAGTTAAACATTTTGCATTTTTATACTAAGTTACTTTTTCAAAAAAAAATCCCATTTTTTGGGAAGGGATCTAAGATCCTTCTCTCTACATAATAATACCATTATTTTAATATTCTACATCCTTTTATATGAGTTTTATTCCATCATTTATACTCCGCTCCATACTTAGTTTATTTTCCCATAATCTATAGTAAGTCATTTTTCCAACAATTTTAAACTTAGTTATTTTTAACAATTAAAATTTTATTTTTGCATTATTCTCCTATGGGTCCTAGTTTATGTGTAGTAGGATAAGTCCATATTTGATTAGAGGTTCATTATCATTGATATATCAAGTGTTATATTGATCTAAAGACCATATTTGACTGTGTGCTAAGTTTTTTTGACACTTAGTTCATGATGGTATCCTTGTAGGAATAAAAAGAACATTTATGCGGGAACAATGCCCTAAATAATATATTTCTTTTTTAAGAACTTATTTAGAAAGTTTTCCTTTTAACTTATGATTTTGCACTAGGCTCATTACTTGTTTTAAATAGGAAATATGATCTTCTCTTATCTTAGAATAAGCAAATATATCATCCATAAATACTATCACAAAATTGTTCAAATAATCATGAGAAATATTATTCATTAAAGTCATAAAGTTAAAGGTAGCTAGTGCATTAGTTAAACCAAAGGACAAAATAACAAATTCATGTAATCCATACTTTCTTCAAAATGATGTCTTCTCAATCTAAGTGGATTTTATTTTGATTTGATGATTCCCTAATTAAGATCAATCTTTAAAAGATATGTTGCAACAAATAATTGATCAAATAAGTTGTTTATTCTAGGTAATAAATACATCGTCTTTTTTGTAACCCAATTTAAAGCTTAAAAATCAATACAAAGATGCAAAATTCTATCCTTTCTTTAATAAATAATATTAGTACTTCCTAAGGTGATACACTAGCTCTATCTTATCCTTATTAATTAGATGAATTTGTGTCTTGAGTTCCTTGACAGATTACCTATATGATGCCTTAAATACTTACTTTGTCACTAGTATAACCTCTATTGCACATTCTAATTTATGTTTTATGGGTGATGAATCTTCATCAATGGGTTGCATCGATTGACATGCATTGACACATACCTATCAACGCATGATCTGATGCATTGATGTGGCATTTGAGTTTGCTTATATAAATGTATGCACTCATCACATTTATGACATCATGAAGTCAATAACTTAGGGAATTTCTTGCAATTTTTTTCTACAAAAGTTAGAATATTTTCTAAATGCTTGTAGTAGGAGTAAAGAACTGTATGAATCATTATTCAAGCATTGATGTACCTGGACACTTTAGTGTGATGGCAATAAAGATGAACTTTTTGAAATACCTTGCAGCATTTGAAAATAGCTTAATGCTTACTTTAATGCACTTTAATATTCATGTAGTTTACTTCCATGTCCTTAGTCAATTAAATAATATTAATTAATCCACATAAGTATGACCACCTCGAACATAACATTAACACTTAGTAATCCTAGTAGTGCTGGCACTTGGTAACCCAGCAGCATTGTAATGTGTTTAGGATGCCTATGATAGGTGGGACCGAATACTTGTGTTAGGAAATAGCTTAAGGAATTAGATAGTTTATTATGTTAATTAATACTTAATTACTCTATTTTACACTTAGGATAAAATAGATAGAACATATAAAATTATAAAAATCATGTGTCTTGGTTACACTTAACCATACACTTGTACTTTCACAAGTGGAACCAAGAAGACAACAATTGTGTCCTGAGGTTCACCACCTAGATAATGTGCATCTAGAGAACTAAAGTCTATGGAATTTGATTGGATCACTAAGTGAACACTTGTGATTTGTATGGTTGGTCATAGGGTATACTTGCTACTCATCATTGGCACCATTGCTAGAGACTTTAGTTAGCTACGTGTGCTACCTAGGAAGTTAGTGAAATTATTCAATGATGTTGTAATGAACCCTAAAGTTGAAATCATTAAAAAAAATAATAAACAAATGCACAATGTTTCTCTTAAGCACTAACATGGCTTCTTCTTGTAGGGGAAACTCCCCACCACTCTCTACAAGCAATTCCAATGAACAAGGTCCCAAAGGCCACAAGATGCTAGTGCCCTAATAATTTAAGGTGGTCTACAAGCATCTAGATGAATACACTCTAGACTTCACCTTCATCCTTCATCAGGATGAGTAGCTACGGTGGAGGGGCATGGAAGGCAATATTGTGCTACCTCTTGATCGATTTGTTCCTATGATGCTATTGAACAATCTTATTTAGTTGGGCATTGTAGGAATTAACTTTGAGTATGAAGTGCAAGATCATGCATATTAGGATTATAATCCCATAGAGGTACAAAAAAAGAAATATTGATTGATGAAAGCATGATATGAGGCCTCAACAGGAAAATAGGGCCATACCCGCTTGATCCTATAACCACATAAGAAGGCAGAGGACTTCTTCTTGGGGACCTCTCAATACATAGATTCTCCTCCTCTCTTTGATGATAAGACACCTGACCGGTGACTGTAGTCCACTATGGATAACCTTGGCTTTGGAAAGAATGGATCCCATGATTGGGGGGCCTTGAATGGGGGCAGATAAGGCGGGAGTAAGGATAAGCACCATGACAAGAAAAAACATGGTGACCATGGTAGGGACTAAAGGAGAAGAAGTAGTAGACACCACACTAATGGTGGCTTCCCTCACTCTTTGCCTTCTTCATCCTCATCATCTTCCTCCTCTGACTTCAATAAGAGTTGCAAAGGTAACAAGGATCATGATGGGGGTGAATGATGGGATTGAGATGATTGTCGATCCTATTGTAATGATAGAGATCATGGGCAATTAAGGGAAGATCATCACAAAGAAAGAAGGGACAGTTGGATTTTTCATAAGCATCATGGCCATGAGAGGGACCACCAGGATTGCTATGATTATGAAAAGCCCCCGTTGATAACAAGAAACATGTTAAACATTGTAGAGGGTATTAGGATTTCAATAAGGCACATGAAGAACAAATGAATCAAATGGTTGGATATGAATAATATCTCCAAGTTTGAAGGGGGATATAATTCAGATTTACAAAATCATCTACAAGCCTTCCACAATGCTTGTGCCTTACAGAATGTGAAAAATGAGCAGCAAAAGTTGAAGTTGTTTCCCAAGACACTCATCAAGGAAGCTAAAAGTTGGTACTAGTCCTTGGAATAATAATTCATTCAGAGGTGGAGTATGATGATTGAATTGTTCAATAACAAGTATCAAATGTACTCTTGAATGGCCAACTTGAGAAGGTAGATCCAAGGATAGAAATAAGGAACACATGAATCCTTAGATGTGGCCATGGATAGGTACTATTCCTTATTGCACCAATGCCTAGGCCATGGTTATTCTTAAAGGGATCAACTGTGTCACATCATAGATGGGCTCTAAACTAAAATGAGGAGAACTCTTAGGGTCTATGCCCAAGGGAGGCTTTCAAAGCTAAGGGCCCATTAGATCCAAAGGCTAGTTGAGCAAGTGGCTAAAGAAGAGGGGGAACTAAAAAAGAGAGAAATTGCAGCAGAGTACAACAAGGATCCCTACCTTTGCAAGAGGGAGATCCATTTCTATGATAATGAGGAGGAGGCACCACTTGATGAAGTGGCACAATGAAAAACCTTTCCAATTCAAAAGTTTATACTTAACATATCAACTAGGATTGACTAAATGTGGGACTCCTTGGATGAAAAATTCCAAACTACTCTAAGAATTGCTAAGGAGAATAGAGACTAAGGAGGTAGTGAACATAACAGAAAAAAGAAAAAAGAAAAGCTAAACATGTCCATCATAAGGGTAAAGGCAAAGTTGCTATAGTAGAAGAGGTTGTGGTTTTTGAAACAGATGATGATGGGTGTGAAATTTATTAATATGAACATCCTAAGGAATGTTGCTTAATTATGTCACACTAGCAGGAATTTAAGGTGTATGCATTGAATCTTAAATTGGACAAATGGTAGCACCTAAGAGGTTGCCTTATACCCAAGGAAACTATCAGCAGTTTCACCAACAATCCTACTATCCAAGTGGAGCACCAACTTAGCCTTATGAGTACTATCAGTAGTGGCAACACCCAAAGTCATAGGGGATGCCATCGTTAAGGTAGAAATACCCTTACCACTAGCTAGATCTATATGAGTTCTACATTTAGAAACCTATCTCTCCACGTGTCTCTTCTAGTCACACTTCCTTCCAACACCACTACTATGCTCCTAAATATGACAGAGCATCACATCCAAAGGGGGAGTTCCCATTTCCTTATCACCCTCCTCATCCTTCCAATCCTACACCTTTGTCCTCAAATCCTTTATTGTGCACTCCATCTATGCAAGGAGAAATACCAACCCTATTGTAGCAAAGAAATGCCACAATGGTTGTGAACTTATAGCCGGCTCCTTAGCCAAGTGGTTTTGAAACTAAGCCTTGAAAAAGACCATTCTTCATAACCAATAGTCCAACAAAGCCCTGATAGACACTTGTGAATACTGATCCTATTTCTCCTACTTGCTTTGAAATTTCTCTCAAGAATCCTTCAAATTAAACTGCTCCAAAACTACACACTATAATGTTGACCCACATAGTCACTGAATGGATAAAGGCTAACCACCTACCCAAGAAGAGATCTAATTTTAGAGTTTCCTCATCTACCTACAAATCATAGGAAATGAACCTTATAAGGCTTTTCTAAACTTAGGATCTAGAGTTAACTTGATATTACAAGAGATGTACAAAGCTTGGAACTTGCCTCCACTTAAAACGAGCAACATTTTCTTAGAGTTGATGGATCAATCCATCATTATCCCCTTGGGATTAGTGGAGGAAATTGTGACCACCATCTGTGGGTGGTCCTATCCTGCTGACTTGCTGGTGATCTATGTTGATAACTGCAAGAGGTACTTTCCTATCATTATGGGAAGAGCATGGCTGAGTACCATTGATACATGGTTGGGGATAAGAGACCCCTTTTTGGAGATTTTCAAGGAGAATGA
Source organism: Gnetum montanum (assembly GCA_015680685.1). Classification (NCBI taxonomy): domain Eukaryota; kingdom Viridiplantae; phylum Streptophyta; class Gnetopsida; order Gnetales; family Gnetaceae; genus Gnetum; species Gnetum montanum. The sequence continues at coordinate 2,179,511 of MNCI01015499.1, forward strand.
ATTTGGTAAGATCAAGAAGAAGTCCATTTCATGCATCATGTATAGTGACACAGGGTGTGACTACGTGCAGAAATTTTGGATTGTAAAATGCACAACACTCAAAGCATCTAGGTAGTATCTAGATGTCACAGAAATTCAAAGCTACATGTATGTAGTAGCCACAAAACATGAGGACACCCATAGAGAGTAGCTCAACACTATGCATGGAACCCACTAAGAGCCTCATGAGCTCTTATGTAGAAAGCATGTTCTAACTAGAGTAGATCCATTGCTAACTCTTTGAAAAATAAGGCAAAATCAATTGACAAGAGTTGGAGATCTCTGAAACATTTAAGCAAGAGCCCCTTGATTGAAAGCTCTACCGGTTGGGATGGAATATGTCTTTCTAAATAATGACAAGTTGGTTATCATCAATGTCAATCTTACTCCCTTGTAGACAAAGAAGATATTAAAAGTTGTTAACAAGTGGCCAACAGCCTTTGCTTGGTCATATCATGAGCTCATAGGAATCAATCCTATGATATGCTAGCATACAATCTATACAGAATGCTCCATAAAACCAAAGAGATAGCTATAAAAAAGAGGTTAAACCCCAAGCTTAAATAGATCATCAAGGAAGAAATTAAGAAACTCCTCAAGGCAGGGTTCATTTATCCCATTGTGGATAGTAAGTAGGTTAGTCCACTTGTCATAGTACCAAAGACAGAAGGCAAGTGAAGGATCTGTATTGATTTTCGATTGTTGAACATGACAACTTACAAGGATCACTTTCTATTGTCATTTGTTGACTAAGTGTTGGACACAATCGTATGGCATTACTACTATAGCTTTTTGGACAATTACAATGGTTATAAGAAAATCCATATGGCACTGAAGGATTAGGCCAAAACAACATTTACAAGTCCCTAGGGGATAGGAAGATGCCCTTCATCTTGTGCAATGCTCTTGCTATATTTTAATGATTGGCCTCAACATCTTTCAACAACAGATTGATAGCAAGGTGGAGGTTTTCATGGATGACTTCTTCACCTGTGAGGCTACTTTTGAGCAAGCCTTAGACCATCTCGAGCATGTGCTCAAATGATGTGTGGAGACCAACCTTAGGTAGAAGAGCCATTTGATGGTCCAAGATGGAATTATCTTAGGGTAATGTATTTCTAACAAGGAGATCAAGGTATACTTGACAAAGATAAGGGTCATTCAAAGAATCACCAAACAACTTGAAACTATTAAATATGTGTGGTGATTCCTTGGATACACTGGTTATTATAGGTGATTTATTGAGAACTTTTCAAAATTTTCCAAACCATTGGTAGAGCTCATAAAGAAGGATCCACTGTTTGTCTAGACTCATAAATGTGAGCATGTATTCCAACACCTCAATTAGAAGCTCATAGAAACACCAATCCTATGAGGTCTAGATTGGTATAGACCATTTCATATCATAATATATGGATTCAACTATGTGTTAGGTGCCATGCTTACATAACTGGACAATCAGAAATATCCTTATTATATCCACTATAAAAGAAAGATATTTATGGGTACACAACTGAATTAAACCATCATTGAAAAAGAACTCATGGTAGTGGTGTATGCTTTAGAGAAATTCAGGCACTATGTGCTTGGATATAATGTGTTTGTGCACATGGACCATAGTGCTATTAGGTTCCTCATGAAAAAACTAATGGTGAGCCCCCATGTTATATGGTGGCTAGTGATTTCTTTACCAGGTCAAACATTTCATGGAGATTATTGTCAACCTTTACAAGGTTTATGTAGATGGCCTAGTTACATGGTACATTCCTAATGCTGGTCAATTACAAGTCCTCCAAGATGCACCTAAGGATCCTTGTGGGAACCACATGAAGATCGCTATGCTAGGAGATGAACAATCATTAAGATCCACATGGCAAGATATTATTGGCCAATACATTATAAGGATGTCCATCATTTCATCTGCTCCTCTAATCAATGCCAACGAGATGAAGGGATGACTTCTAGTATGGAAGGGTCCCAACAATGAATCCAACTACTGGATCCTTCTGACCTCTAGGAAATTGACTTTATGGAACCCATCAATCCCATGTCCAATGGGAAGGCCAACATAATTGTGGCTATTGACTACTACATGAAATAAGTAAAAGCTATAGCTATCATTGACTGTACATCCTCTACAATGGCCTAGTTTTTACTATAATATGATGTAAATAGGTTTGGTATGCCAAGGGCACTTATTTCTTATAATGGGACATGCTTCAAGAGCATCAGTTTTTGTAAACTTATGCAATGCTAGGGAGTTGAGCATAAATTAACAAATCCATACCACCTCCAAGCTAATAGTCAAGCTAAAGTTACAAATAGGGAGATAACCAAAATACTAACATGCACTATTAGTAAATATAGGAGAGACTGAAGCTCTAAACTCAATGATGTCCTTTGGGCTTATCATTCCACTTGGAAACTCCCTATTGGATACTCTCCCTATGAGCTCATGTACGAGAAGCTTCCAACACTTCCTATCCAAGCAAAGCTCTATACACTATTAAGCACATGTGACCTCAACTTGGATCTAAGTTTAGCATAGAAAAAACAACTAATGAAACTCAACATGATAGATGAGAATCGATTAGTGGCCCTATCATCTAATGAAGTACACAAGGCATACAACAAATAGCAATATGCCCTAAGGATTAGAAAAGAAAAATTTCAATTAGGAGATAAGGTGCTCTATTGGAATCCCATGCACATACCCCAAAAACCTAATTTTCAAATGTCATGGAAAGGTCCTTATATCATTCATGAAACCTTTTCATTTAGGATCATGTTAATCCACCAACTTGATAGCCAAAATAAGAAATTGTTATCAACACTCAACAAATCAATCCTTTGCATAAACACCAAGTAACCAGTGCACATAATGTCTCAATAGACAAATAAGCACACTCAATCTTTTGAATCTTCTCCTTCCAACTCAGTCGTGGGGGAGATGGCCATCCATGCTAACGTCAAACAAAGTGGCTCCTCAATTTTTAAATTTTTTTATTTTACATCATTTTTAGTACATTTTTCATTTTCATGGATATCTTACAATTTTTTCTATATGTTGCTTTATTGGAATTTTTCTTACACCCTTATTTTTCTTAGTTGCTATCAGGACTTGGTACAAGCTACAGTTGCTATTGATGATGGTTTAAACTTTATTGATTACTTGATTGCAAATGGCTAGATCTAATTTTGGAATTTTGATCTTTACGAACGAAACATTGATTCTTTTCATGTTAATAGGCAATGGACCCACATCATCCATCATTCCACTAAACTCTATGGTGCTTCCTTGTTTTGGAAATATGAGATCCCTTATTAATAGCAACTTATATTGAAGTGGTGACCTTTTTATTTTCCAAGCTTTTGAAAAATTAAGTGGATTGACAAGGGTGTGAACTCAAAGGAATTTGTCACTTGAGTACCTACCTACCATTTGAGTTACATAAGTGTTCCCATGGACTTCTCACCATTCTGTTGTTAACCAATCACAAGAACCAAAGTCTTTGCATGGTGTGGTTTCCATCTAGAAAAAAAATGAGGATGGGAATTCAAAGCACATACCTTAGACACAATAATAGGCTACAAGCATTGATTATGGGGCTAGAAAGACATGTTACGCATGCCTGAAGACGCCCCTCTAACTAAGGTTCTTTTCACTTCCTGCTTCTATTTTTTTCTTCTTTAGGAATGATGAGTAGTTTGTGGGGATGTTCTTGTTTCTTAGAAGGTGAAATGGTCTAAAGTATCAATGCAAAGTCACTAGAAGTGGATGGTCTTGATTCAAACTAATTAAGGAAGTTCTCAAATCCTAATTAATCATATCTACCACAAGGGACTTCACATGACCACCATGGGGAACTCTATTCCATGTTCTCTCTCATCCATTACTTCTTTCCAATAACCACCTTACTTCCTCTTTTCATGATTGTTTTAATGGATTCATTAGTAAACAATTGAAATTATTTAATGACTTCTTTTTGTATTTGGTCTTTAATGATCCACAACCATTTATCATCGTTGGGGTTCATGGACTCCTTGGTTTAAGGGCATATAAGGGCATTAAGAACATGAGCCTACTATGGGAAGGACCCACTTGCATACTCCTTAGTTGGGTTGATTAAATTCCTTCTCCCTTATCCATCTTGCTCTCAAATCCTACACATTCTACATTGATTACATCTAGTTTTGTACTTCTTGGCTAGTGATCTCCAAGTCAAATCTCCTTTTTTGTCCATATTCTAAGCCCTCTTCAAGCATTCCCCACTATTCTAAGCTTTTCTAGCTTCCTCCAGACTCCAATTTGATACAAAAACTCTTTGGTTTTACTTAGTGTTTAAATGGAAATTTTTTTTGTTTTTGGCCACGTCAATGCATCCCCATCGATGTAGCCCAATGCATCGATGCATCCCCATCGATGCAGTACAAAAAGCCTATAACTAGTGTTAGGGAGTTAGTCATTTTTTAATCATTTTCTCTCAAACACCTAAGAAGGTTTTGTAGTTTTTTGAGCCAAATCCTTCCTAAGCCCATAGCTTGCAAACCACTTATTTAATTCACTCTATTCTTCACTCCTATAGCTACAAGAGGTGAGCTTTACCTTGTGGGGGCCATAAACCATAGGTTTCTGATAGACTTTTTTTTTTTGAAAATTTTCTAACTTCCACAAGGTTTGACTAATAAAATACTATTAAATATTACTAATCCACTTCAATTAAACCTCACAAATGAACTTTGGTAATTATTTGAATAAAATAATATTAAAATAAACAATCCTCCATAATCATCACTTAGCCTAATTGTAATTTATCAAAGGAGATAAGGTATTAAGTGTTCTAAGTTACACATCAAGCACTAATCCTTGGTCATGTTGTGATTACAAATGATACTAAGACCTAAACAACAATAAGAAGGAGGACCATCACAACCTAGGGATGAGTGACCTAAAGGAGAAAGGGGCCAATAATAGTAGCAATCCTATGAGGAAGCAATAGAAACACATGCAATAGGACCTCTTCAGGAGGAGTCCAAAGTGGAGATTGTTTAATATATTTCCATAGTTGAGATGGGGCAATCACATTGTGATGAGGTGCCTGGGCCTAGACCAAACCTAGAAGCTACTTTGATTGAAACCTAAAGTAAATCAATCTCAAGGAGGCTAAAGATTTGGTTCCTCAAAAACCTAACTTTGTCCTTTTTTTAGACTTAGCACTAGAAGAGGTTAGAAAACAACTTCACAACGCTCCCATGTGGCCTATCCTTACTTCCATTGGGGAATGGTACATGGGGAAAACATATCTCTTTTGGAACAATAGGCATGGTGAAAATAAAGGACATCAATGTATCCTACTTTGCGTAGGTCATCATAGAGGCCCTCGGGTTTGTAGATACTAGGGCAACCTTGGCAAAAGTTTCAAAATCATGGCCTACCACCTCAACCCAAAGATGAGGCTAAGTAAAATCATTACATTCTCTACTCGTGCATGTGCCACTCTAAGCGGTAAATTCCCTATAAACCTCCTGCAACTCATATTCCTTGAAATGGAGAAGTGCTTCAAAGAGAATGAGCATGGGAGAAAGACACTCCCATTTCCATGCTTGACCTAGAAACTGTATAAAAGGGGAGGCATAGCTTTCTATGCCAATGATACCCTTTGTCATGATCTTGTTTCCTCTTGGCAAAAAATGATGACAGATAAAGCAACCACCAAGTTGTAAGAAGAGGATTAGCCACCACCACCACCCACTTAGGAAACAATGCTAGAAACTCATGCTACCATTAAGTGCATGCACAAGCTCCATGAATAAAGTCTTCAATAGTAGCAAGTAGAACCAAGTGGTGGTGAGCCATCAATCTACCAACAAGCATTGAGCCATCTTAATGAAGTGCCTAGAACCATTAGCTAGTTTGAGGAGTCTACACTGTTGTTCACTACCTAAAGGATGCAAGTGCTTGCAAGGTCAAATCCTATTGGTCAGGAAGTAATAGTGTATCTCTCAATATAACAATAATTCCAAAATATTTTTGAGAATTCCACCACTTTATTAGTGTGCATGGAGGAGGACGAGGGAGAAACTATCTTGGTGATACAACACAAGGGGTAGGAGATAATAGTGGAGGTGGTGGCTAATCATGTGGCAGAGGCACTGAATGCTCATGCAGCCACTGTGCCTAATGTTGCTACACTCAGGGATGTGTAGATGTTAAAAGGAGCAACTAGTGAGAAGCTTAGTGTAGCCCAACATGAGGAGATGCTAGATTGACTGGTAGGAACTAGGAAACTACTTTCGAAGATCTTTGATCTCCTGGATACCATCACTATAATGCAGTCAAAGCTACTAGAAGCTAAGGGAAAACTCATCATCGTTAATGCCCAACTTGAGGCTACCACTTCCAAAAATAGATGGTTGGCTACCAAGGTTGTAGAATTGAGATCTCAATTAGCTGATCCCACTACTCTCAGCAAAGATGTAATAACAGATGAAGCTTTCCTACAGCTTTAGATCAAGCTAAGAGAGGTTGAGAGAGTAAAGGAGGAGGCGGTCTTTGATGCATCCCTCTTAAAGATTATATCCTAAAACACCAAGAAGGACTTATTAAAATTCCACAAGGAGAACTTAGTTCTGATCAAAGACATTCATTACCTACAGAATGTCAAGATCCAGAAGACCAAGTGGTAGAATTTTTGTGATAGTACTAGGAGCAACTTGCCAAGGTGACCATGGACTTGGGGAGGTTAACTACTAAGAATAGAAATCCCTTAATGGAGGAAGTCCATGCACTTCACCAAAAATAAACCATTAAAATCACCACCTGGAAGAATGAGGCCTTGAATTTTGAATGGGTTAAGAATCATTATAGGAAATAGGTTGGGCTTCTCAAGGAAGTCAATGAGAAAGAACTCCAATTCGCTAAGTTGAAGATGAATGAGATACTATAGCAACTCCAACAAGGAGGCAATATGTGGCAACCCATCTTTGATGAACTCAATGAATATAACAAAGTCAAAATCTACCTAAAGGAGTTGCAGATTGAGGATATGATTGAATACATGGAGTTAGCCAACCTCTGGTATGCAAACATGGCAATGGTAATTTCTGAAAGGTAAAGGTCAAAACTCAAGAAGCAAGTGACCAGCTCTTACATCTTGTATGAGGTAGAGCTCAAGAACCAAAAATTCACAAAGAAAAAGTTAGAATAGCTAATGAAGAGCTTAAAGTTCTCTGCATGCACTTCATAGATCAATGATCAATTGTGGAGAACCTGGCCAAGAGGATGAATGACTACCAAGAGCTAAAAAATGTTGTTAGAGCATTTGACATTGCACACAAACAATTCGGTGCTTGGTTTGTGAACATCAAGGAGCTATTTTTGGTCATGCCCTATTTGTGGGATGTTCTTGTAATAGCTCACATTAGTGATGTCACATGTATTATGTATCATCTTCAAACTAAGGAAGAGAAGATGAAAGTACTGCTGAATGCTTTTCATCTTCCAAAAAAACTAGTAGTTGTAGAAAGATAGTCACAACCACCTCAGCCTCAACCACAATATGCATCGAATGCAAGGAAAGGTCCCTCAGCATCTCAAGAGACTCCACCTCTTAAGACCATGTGATCTTCTTCTTGTCTTTAACAATCAGAGGAGTTTCAATTTTAAGTTTTTGTAATCATTGTCAATTTGTACACTTAGGCACTTAGCATTGGTTTTTGAGTCAGTCATTCAGTCGATGGTTCTATACCTTCCCAAATTTTGTAAGAAGCTTGATCCTCCTTTTGTTCACTCAAGGACAAGTTGTTAGTTAGTGCTGAGTGGCGAGGTACCCCTACACTCAACCATATGAATACAAGCGTAGCACACACGATCTAGTTGAACTCCACAAACTAAGTGCCTACACACCTCATGGAACACTTAAGGTTAATTATTCGTTGTCTTCCTAGACTTACTTGTAGTTGTCACAGTGTATGGTTAAGTAAGTTTGAGGTATATGATTTTTATAGCTTTTTCAGTTTTATCTCCTATGCTGAAAGGTGAAGGGTTGAAGAGACTAATTACTAACTCTAACTAACTAACTAAGTCTTAATTACTTAGCATTAGCATCCATTCCCACTTACCATTCACACCCTGAACTGATGTAATCGTGGTTACCAAACGCTAGTTGTTGCTGGGATCACCATGCATAATGCACGTGCTCAAAGCGGTCGTACTGAGGCACTTAACTAGAAGAGAAGGGTTGAGAGAGGTTTAATGAACTAAAAAAGTGATTAAATGATAAAAAATAAATAAAAGTCCTAATTAGCCTATTCCATGCACTACAAGGTTTATCCAAGAAGTTTGTCTTTATTTCCGTACACAAACTTGTGTTCAAGTACAATGTCTGCTCGAATAAAGATCCGTTCACTTTGGAGTTCCTACTACGGGCACATGGAAAATATTCTATCTCTGGAGGGATCAAACTACCAGAGTTTCACTATGGTCTAAGCCTAGGATGGAAAACAAAGGAGAGCCGCCTCTTATTTATAGACTTTGCAATGCACCACGATATCGCAGGGGACGATGCGATATTGCTTGGGATGCGATATTGCGGCCCATGTGATATCGCATCCCATCATATCCCCATGACTGAATAAAAACTCATCATCGAGTTCATTACAAAATATTGGGATGGTATGGGATTATTGACTCAAAATGAAACTAATGGGATGACTTGTGAACAGATCATCATTACAAGACAAGACAAAACTGGTATTCATGATAACAAGAGTGAACACTTTATTACATTGACATCAGGCCTCATTTTCCAGCTGAGAAAGAGAGAGAGAAAGAAGTGTTGCTACTGCCAACACCTAGATTGCGCCTTTCATTATCCATCCGTAAGCACGCCATCGGTCTTCCTCCTTGCATAGCTGCTTTAGCACTGCTCCATTCCAAGTGTTTTCTCCAGATCCAATCCATTGTTGCATGATTTCCATCTACACACACAACACAATTTTTGTATTAGCAAGGGTAAATGAATTTCAATGTAGTTGATACCTTGCTTCAGTAAAAGTTCCATTTTCTAGGTTGTGGATGGTTGATATGGATTTGGAGATATAATATTGGTGACTATCGAAGGTGTAGGGGTTAGGAGAAAATCAAAAAAATTAGGCCCTGTACCCCCATGACTAATCGTGAACCTCTGGTAGCATTAAAATGGAGAAAGAAAAGGAACAAGAAAGATGAGGAAAAAGAGAAAACTATAGCATTGATGAAATGGATGTCAAGATGGAAATGAAAAAAATAAAATAGATTGCAAAAATGTTAAGGGAAATAATTTAACTGGTGCACCAAAGAGGAATGTTAGTGGGTCCTCCCCAAAGTAGGCTCATGCCCTTAATGCCCTGAAAAACCCACATTCAAAGAGTCCGTAGGCTCTAGGAATGTCATTTGGAACAAGAGTTAAAGTCTTAACCGCAAGAATTTACCAAAAAGAAAACAACGCGTCAACTAAAATATACACTAATGATATAATCAACAATGAGGTGAACAATGGAGAGAAGGATGGAGAGAAGATAATGGAATGGAAGCCCAAGAACAAGGTGGTGTACAGCCCCTTGTGTAGTCCATGGTTAATGTGACTTAGCATATCCCATTCCAAGTTTGGCGTCAAACAAACCACTTTCAGTGACTTTGCATTAATACATTTGGCCAAACCATCCCCTTGAAGTAACAAGAATGCCTTCACCCAAGAGTCACCACTATTCTGATGAAACAAGAAGGAGAGAATGGAAAGCGAGAAGGGCCTTAGTTAGAGGGAACATTTTTATTTTGAGTTCCTTAACCAGTGCTTGTAGCCTAAGGGATTATTCTGTTTAAGTGGTGTGCTTTGAATTCTTACTTTTTTTGTTGTTTTTTGCTTTATGTGTTTATGCGTGAGAACCACACCATGCAAAGACTTTATTATTTTTATTTGCTCAGCTTCCCGATAATTGGGTAACGTCGAAACAGTAAGAAAACTCAAGAAAAAAACATCCAAGCACCCAAGATAATGGCCAACGTAGAAGCATCAAGTTCCCTTGAAGTCACACCCTTTTCAATTCTTGAGTCCTTCCTTAGTTTGAGAAATGCCCAGTCACTGATTCGTTAATGGTTCTTATTTAGAAGGGGACTATACATTTCCAAGCCTAGAGAGACCATAGAAACTTGTGGATGAATAGATTAAGTGAACTCATTGCCTACTATATCAAAAGAAACATACCTTAGTATCAACATCATAACTTAAAGGTAAAAACCAAACATTAGCAGTCAACATGAAAACAGTTCATATTATCATGAAGAACACTTATTAGGTAACAAACTTACAAGGTGGATGACACACACACACACACACACAAAATGAAAAAGTATAACGATGATGTAAAACAAAAAAAAAAATTAAAGAAATTGTAAAACAAAAATGTGTAAAAAAAAACATGTAAAACAAAAACGTGTAAAACAAAAATGTGTAAAACAAGAACATGTAAAACAAAAACATGTAAAACAAAAATGTGGAAAACAAAAACGTGTAAAAAAAACTAAAAAGAACTGAGGGCCCCAAATGATTAGCATAGGTGGCCATCTCCCCCATGATTGAATGGAAAGGAAGAGATCTGAAATAATGAATGCCTATTTGAATTTTTAAGAATTTTCCAACTTCTCCCCATTGATGTTCTTAGATTAAGGGGTGGAAGTTGGCGACGCTCATATTTTAATGTATTTATGCCTTCGTTGTTGGCATGGGTTGTTTCCTCAGTTCGCTCCAAGCATATTTGTCAGTTGCTCTTTCGACTAGCTATCAACCATAGGATGTCTACTACTTGTTGTGTGGTTGCTACACATAGGCATCTTTGTCTCATAGTTTCAATGGCACACCTATTGCACGGAGGAGATGTGGAGCATTCCTCCATGTCATCACCCGATGAATCACTGTATGTGATGCATGGAACTTTCTTCTTCTTGATCTCTCCGTAAATATTTACCTTAGATATTTCCAAGGAAAGATCACGAATTCCTAGGCATGCATCTACTATACTCAGCCATGCCCTTCCCATTATAATTGGGAAGTCCCCTTCGTTGTTGTTGACTTCAATCACCAGGAAATCAGCTAGGTAGGACCAACCACTCACAGTGGTAACGATGTCCTCCACCAATCCCAAGGGAATGGTGATGGACTGGTCTGCTAGCTCTAGTTCAATGATGCTCTTCTTAAGTTGGGTTAGGTTCCAGGCTTGATACATTTCTCGTGAAATTAAGTTGACTCCAGAACCTGAGTCAAGAAGAGCCTTATGTGGTTTGTTCCTGACAACTTGGAGGTAGATTAAGGGACTGCCAGGGTCAAATAATTTCTTGGGAAGGTGGCCTACCTTGATCCAGTCAGTTACGATATGTGTTAACATAACCGTATGCGTTAAGCTCTGATTTTGGACTGAAGGAAGCTCCAAAGCCTTGTGTGTTGGAGGAGCGTACCTAGACTCAATCGCTTGTTGTTGTGAGAGGTTGTCTGGGCTTTTGGTTCTAAAGAAATGTCTTCTCTTTTTGTGGTTGTCAGAACCAGTAGCGGGTTGGATGTTTACAGCTCTCGTAGCTTTGCGTTACTGCGGTTGAGTGGGTAGTTCCCTTTGCATTGTTGGAGCAATAGGTGTTATGGGAACTACTAGTGGAAGAGGTGCAGATGGATTAGAAGGATGGTATGGGTATGGAGCATCTCCTGGAGGAGAAGGAGTCCTTCTAAAGTACTCCTGAACTTGGTAGTGATGTTGGGGAGTTGTGTGACCCATGGTGCCACTTGGAGAAATTGACTGCTGCACGTAGTAACCATAAGGATCGGGTTGCTGGTAAGGGTATTGATGTTTTGGCAGTGGCATCCCCCATGACTGTGCGTATTGCCACTGCTGATGTTTTCTGATGGGTTGTGGTGGAGTTCCACTTGGATAGTACATCAATGGTTGGTGGAACTGGCTTGGGTTACCTTGGGGATAAGGTAACCTTCGGGGTGTCTATCGTCTGTTAAGTCTTAGGTTGAGTCCATACACCCCAGACTCTTGTAGATGTGAGATGATTGGACAACATCCCTTAGGATGGTCATATTGGCAGATCTCACATCCACTGTCATTGTCTATGTTTGAATCCATAACCTCATCGGAGATAGTTATTTTCCCCTTACCCTTGTCATGTGCAGGGCCTGAATCTCTCCTCTTTTTCTTATCTTTGTCACTACTTCATTCCTCCTTAGACTCTTCTACAATTTTTAAGATAGTTTCAATTTTAATGTCTAAGGAGATCCATACTTCATCTACCTTAGCCGATACTTCCGTTGTTAGCTTCTGCAGTAGCAAGGTTTTTTGGTTCACCAACTCTTCGAGTGGTGACTCATCCTCTTCATCACAAAATATCACTCCCTTCTTTCAAAGAGAGGGATCATGGTTGTATTCTTCTGTGCTCTCTCTTTTTTATAGCTCCCCTTCTTCTTTGGCTACTTGTTCCAAAAATTAATGAATTTCACGGGATCTAAGTTCTGATAGTCTCCCTTGGGCATAAGTCCCAAGGGTTCTCCTAGTTTCATAGCTTAGCCCATCTACGATGTGGCAAAGTTGATCCTGCTGTGTGTAACCATGGCCCGAGCAACAATGTAACAATGCATAGTAGTGGCCCATTACAGCATCCAAGGGTTCATGAGTACCTTGCTTCCATCCTTGGATCTGCTTACACAAATTAGACACTCTGGAGTACGTTTGATATTTATTGTTGAAGAGTTCTAACATCATACTCCACCTCCTGATGGTTTCTAGCTCTAAGGACTGGTACCAATTCTCTGCTTCCTTTATGAGTATCCTGGGAAACAACTTCAATTTTTTCCACTCGTTCTCTATGTTTTGCAAGGCACAGGCATCATGGAATGCCTGTAAATGATTTTGCGGATCCGCGTTGTATACCCCTTCAAAGCATGGGATATTGTTCATGTCCAAGCGCTTAATCCGAATATCTTTCAAATGCCTTTTTGGTATTCTCACTACCTCTATTATATCTAGCATGCTTTGGGTGGTAAGTAGGGGTTCATCATGATTGTCTCTTTCATGACTATGATGCCTACGTTGTTCCGTACTTTCCCTTCGTTCATGCCCTTGTCCTCGCTCTCGACTCTCTTGTTGAGGTCTCTCATTTTGCCTACCTCTATCCTCATTGTTATGCTCTCTATGATTGTGTCCTGATGTGGAAGGAGAGGGTGAGTGATGTGAAGAAGGGGAAGAAGAAGGAGAACCATCTTCATGATGATGTTTCTTACCTTCTCTTCTGTGGCTTCGGCGCCAATCGTGATGACGATCTGAGTGCCCATCCTTGTCATGTGTTGTTGTTCCCTCAGTGAACAACTGGTGTTCATAGGGATCAGAACCAAGGTTGTGTATCGTGGAGCGCAGGTTCTAATACCCCACCTCTTCACTATCATTAGGAGGGGGAACATCTTTTGATAGAGATCCCGTGATAACTGGTTCACCATCTCCAATTTCACTTAGGACGTGCAGGACCTCTTTGCCCTTCAACAGTGTATGTTGGCTCTCCTGCCTTGAGTCCCTCATACGTTGTGCTGATGTAGGATAGTAATCCCTTGTGTCAAAATCACCTATAATGTATTCAGCATAGAGCTAAGTCATGTCAATATGTGCCAAAGCATGGAGGAGCATGTTGGGGATGGCACAATCTAGAGGTAACACTATGTTACCTTGCAAGTCTCTCTAGTGCATTTGTTCATCCTAATGAAGGATAAAAGTAAACTTGGGTATATACTCATCAGGATGAGTATATTCCAGCCTATATTGTTGAGGTACTGGCTGATTTTGGTTATGTGTTTTAGATTGCTGACTGTTTCTTGTATTATCCCTAGGTGGTGAATTGCTCTTGTGAGAAGAAGAAGTAGACATTATGTCTTATCGGTGTGCTATTTAACCATTATAAAATTTTTTGTATGATTAACCCTTAGGTTTGTTTCGGCTACCAACGATGTGAGTAATTTCCTATGTTCTACTTAGCGCACAAACACTTAGTCCCCCGCAACAGCGCCAATGATGAGTGGCGAGGTACCCCTACACTCAACCATACGAATACGAGCGTAGCATGTGCGAACTGATCAAACTCTGCAGAATAAGTGCCTACAAGCCTCATGGAACACTTAAGGTTAATTATTCATTGTCTTCCCAGACTTGTAGTTGGCACTGTGTATGGTTAAGTAAGTTCGAGGTATATGATTTTTATAGCTTTTTCGATTTTATCTCCTATGCTGAAAGGTGAAGGGTTGAAGAGACTAATTACTAACTCTAACTAACTAACTAAGTCTTAATTACCTAGCGTCAGCATCCGTTCCCACTTACCGTTCACACCCTGAACCTATGCAACCGTGGTTACCAAATGCTAGTCGTTGCTGGGATCACCACACGTAACACACGTGCTTGAAGCGGTCGTACTGAGGCACTTAACTAGAAGAGAAGGGTTGAGAGAGGTTTAATGAACTAATAAAGTGATTAAATGATAAAAAATAAATAACAATAAATAAAAGTCCTAATTAGCCTATTCCATGCACTGCAAGGTTTATCCAAGAAGTTCATCTTTATTGTCGTACACAAACTTGTGTTCAGGTACAATGTTTGCTCGAATAAAGATCTGTTCACTTTGGAGTCCCTACTGCAGGCACATGGAAAATATTCATCTCTGGAGGGATCAAACTGCCAAATTTTCACTACGGTCTAAGCCTAGGATGGAAAACAAGGGAGAGCAACCTCTTATTTATAGACTTTATGATGCACCGCGATATCGTGTATGTGATATCGCGTGGGATGCGATATCGCGACAGAAGTGATATCACGGCCCATGCAATATTACGTCCCATCAGTTAGTTATGGGGGGATGATGAATTTTCATTGATGGGTTGTGTCGACTAGCATGCATCGATGCAACCCTGTCGACACATGATCTGATGCATTGATACATATGTGTCAACGTGGCATCTAAGTCTACCTATATAAATGTGTGCACCCACCATATTTATGGAATCATAATGTTAATAACTTAGGAAAGTTCTTGCAGTTTGTTTCCATGAAAGTTATAATATTTTCTAAGCGCCAACACTATGAGTCAAGAAGTGTACAAATCCTTATTCAAGCACTAATTTACTTGGACACTTTGGTGCAATAACAATAAAGATGAACTTCTTGAAATACCTTGCAACATTTGGAAATAGCTTAATGTTTACTTCAATGCACATTAGTACTTCCATGTCCTTAGTTAATTAAATAAGATTAATTAATACACATAAGTATGACCACCTTGAACATAACGTTTACACTTGGTAATCCTAGTAGTACTAGCACTTGGTAATCCAGTAGCATTGTAATGCATTCAAGATGTGTGCAGGAAGTGGGACCAAATACTTTTGTTAGGAAATAGCTTAAGGCATTAGATATTTTATTAGATTAATTAATACTTAATTACTTTTTTTTACACTTAGGATAAAATAGATACAGCATATAAAATTATACAAATCATGTGCCTTGGTTACACTTAACCATACGCTTGTACTTAGACATGTGGAACCAAGAAGAAAACAATCATGTCCTTAGGTTCACCATGTAGATAATGCACACTAGAGAACCAAAGTCTATGGAATTTGACCAAATCGCTAAGTAAATGCTTGAGATTCATATGGTTGGGTGTAGGGTATATTTGCCACTCATCAAGGGAAAATTCATTTAAATCCTTAAGTACTTCTTTGAAATATTTTAATTCTTTTGGTAATTGGAATTCCAACTTACTATTGATCTTAAAAATTTTAACCATTATGGGTATTTCTCCTTTTTTTAATAGGTTTTTTGCTTTTTTAATTAAAATTTTTTGAGTTCCTAATCTTGTTCCTACCTCCTAAGAGTTCTAACTTTGTCAAGAGTTGGAACATGAAGGGTACATGACTTAAAGCTTGCTAACATTTTGTGAGTAGTCAAAAATGAATTTCAAAAATGTTAGGGCAATCACCCAAGGTAAATTCATAAAAATATCCTTTAATTCATAAACTCTGTAATTCAAATTTAAGGAAATAACATTTAGTTCTTTTGGTAAATTTTCTTCCATATGCTAGTTGAACATTGATATTCTCCTAGTGTATATGTTCAACTCCTAATTGTTTAACTAGTTTTGGTAAAAGAAATTATCAGAGTTACCACAATCAATAAGAAAATAAACATTCTTCTTAAAGTTTGAACTAATAATAAAAATGAATAAAAGTTGAAATTTCAACAAACCTACTTTCGTTGAAGTAGACATTTTCTTCAAGGTAACTTTTTTCTTAGAATTTATATTTGTAATCTCTTGCTTATAGAAAGGTTCATTACCTTATGATTATGTTGTAGAGAAAACTCTTTTACAAATCAAGGAAAATTTCATCTTAAATTATTTCTACTACACTAGAAACAACTCCATTTATTATTTTGTTGAGTGACCTTCGATTTGTTAATATATTGCCAAATATTATGAGGAGATGAAATGGAAAAGATAATCTACTGATGAATCTCTTGACAAAATCCTTGTTTTCTATGTATGGTAGGTACTTTACCAAGAAGAAAAATTTCTTGTAATATCATCTACTATTCTTCTACTTAACTTCAAGAAATAAAGATGAATTTTTCTATTTTTAATAAAATATTCAAAAACAAACCTATTGATAAACATTGATGTTATTCAAATTTCATTCCACCATGCAGCTATTATACCCTTAAGGTACAATGACATGAGTTGTAGCATTTTCTCTTTATCTACATTAGTGATGGATCAAAATTATGGCAACAAAGATAATTCAAAGATTTGTTGAAGAAATGTTACATGGATGATATTATTCCCTAATCTACCAAACACTTTAAATAAAATTTAAAGTTCAAAAATATATGAATGACTAAGTACTTACCTTTTTAATTAGAAAACCTTATGAAAATACTAACATTTTGATAAAGTTATAAAATATAAAATATTAAGACTAATAAAAAGTAAAGAAAGTAATCACTTATAAAGCTTGACTTGTTTTGAAGACTATTAAAACATCAATGTTATCTGTTAATAGAATAACTTAACTTTATCTATTTCTAGAATAATAAAAAATTAATATAACTTATCTTGTCTCAAGAGCAAGTTCATTACTTGATGCCAACCTACTCATAAAGACATCTAAGTCACTAATCACTATTTTTCTCATTCAATCATGAATTAAAGTTAGAATAATACATATCTATTAAACATGAAGTGTTGAACTTATACAAGTGTCTGTTGGCACTTAAGTGTCCAATAGTTAAAACTAAAAATCAATTATAAAATAGTTTTAAAACTATATTATCTATCCACCATGCCATTACAAAGTAAAACAAAACAAAACATAATTATATTTTCTTATCCACATCAACAACAATAGGTCACATCAATAGTTAGATTATTTAATTAGCTTATTCAAAACGTCTATAATAATGATAAGATTACATTAGATATTATATTTTGATTAATTTTATAAATAATTTAATAAATTCATATTCTCCCTCATCAACATCCTTGGACTCAAGGATTTTTATTCTCAACAATGACTTAATTCAGGTCTTCTTGGTGGATTTGGTTGATGGAGCTAGCACAAGGGGTTTTCCTTCCTTCTTTTCTGGTCACCATACTTGCATGAATTTCTCATGATAATTAGCTAGGTTGTTAATGATTTTTACAAATTATTTATTTTAGGAGCCATATTTAGAAATTTTATTTGCAAGTTAATATGTCAAATTTCTAAAGCTTTTGTAATCTTTAGTATTTGTTCCTTTTAATTTTTCTAGATGTATCTTGAATAGTCTTTCCATTAATTTCTTAACTCATATAATATCATTCCTGATTTCATTAGTAAATTTAAATGCATCACTAACACTTTTAGATTCATGCTTTATAGTCAAAGGTTGGACAATCTCCATAGTTATTTATGCTATCATATTTATATCCATTTAAGAGATAGAATTTTTCTAATTATTTAGCAAGGAATCAATAATGAGATTCTTATGCACTTAATTATAACTTCTAATTTTTCAATTTTTTCTTCTCTATGGAAATTAATAGAGGTTAATGCTAATAAGGGAACAAAAGTTGTATTGTTTTGAAGCTATTTAGGTGGAAATCTTTGTTTAGGTTCTTCAAATCTAGTAGGATCATCGATCTTTGTAGGAGAAGACTTGAATTGGCTTACATGAGATACTTGGGCTAATGAGTCCACTCCATGCAATTGTTTGATAGTGATGATTTGGTTAGTAAAAATCATCATCCTAAGTTTTAGGTTTTTTTGATGAAATAGAGAACATATGAGAATAGGAAAAGTATGGGCCAAGGTGTTATGAAATTATTTTATACCTTTCATGTGGGATAAAATGGTCTATGACACATTGATGATTTTCTTGGTAACATATGCATTATAGAATCAAATAGCAAAAGTACTAATGCTACACTTTCTCCTAGTTATAAAGACTAAATCATTTCATATTATTTTTTGGAATAAGAAGACTTCATACTTCTTGATATTATAAATTTTACTCTTCCATCAAATGCAACCATAAAGTTGAAATTCTTTTGGGTCAACTATTTCTCTGTTTGATAAGAGATTTTCTCTTGTAGATAAATTCCTCCTTGAGCATGAATTTTGAGCAAATCTTAGATATTTGCTAAGGTAATGACTACAAGCATCCCATGTGGCTATGTTCTAAACTAATTCTTAGTTGGGTTTTCAACATAATTATAATAAAATTTGTATACAATCTATAAATCAAATAATCCCTTTACACAAATGCATGATTCCTAGCTTTGATATCTAATCCATTTAGAGAATCAGCTCAAAGTAAGATCAATTAGGATAAGTTAATTTGAACTACTATATTTGTGAAAGAGCATAAAATTATTTAAATTGTTAAGTGTACAAAAGCACTTCTTTTCATTCTAATACATTTCTTTGTAGGTATAAAATAAAAGAGATTATAAGAAAAAATGATTCAAAAATTAATGAGACAAAATTTAAACATGCGCATCTACCCCCACTAAAATTTCTAACACCATAAGAACATAAGAATTAAAACAACAATGTTACTAAGTTTTACTTAGTATAGATAAGTCTTAGGTTTCTTGGATCTAAATAGGTGTTAATAGGTATGAATTATGGCTCCTTAGTATAGAGTATAATCTCTTTTTTTGGGTATAAGTTTAAGTATGAATGTTTTTCTTAAGAGATCTAAATTCTTAAGAGAATTTCTTAAGTACTTGGTTCTTTTAGCTAATTTCATTTTAGGATACTTTAAGACTTTTCCTAATTAAATGCATACTTGCCCCATTGGATACCTATTTGTTGGATATATTTTTTAGATGATACTTTAAAATATTAGGTATTAGATATTATCATTAGAGCCCTGTGTGTTTGATAGAAACTTGTGTAAGTCCTCTAGAGTTAAAGTAAAATACCCTTTTTCATAGACATTTTTAATTTAAGATAGAAAGACTAGAATTTTTGTTCATTTATGTAGATGCTTCTAAGTATTAATAGAGATCAAAACATTCCATAACATAGTATTAAATCCAAAATCCCTCTCCTACTACTACTAGTGTGAAGAGTGCAAATTGGGGTTCTAGAAAGTGACATCATTATGAAAGATTAGGAGGCCCATAAGATAGGTCTTGGCTAGGTAGGTATTTTAGAATAGGTAGAATAGGCCTTATCTTATAAGGTGTAACAAGTATAGATACTATATAGAGATAAAGATCTTTTCTTCTTTACTAGATAAGAGTAGAGATGCTTATTTCTTGTGTACTTGCTCAATACTAGGATGCTTTGATTATTGGAGACTATTCCAATAGAGACTCTCAAAGTTATGGATGTAGATATGAGTTTGTACTTAGGCCTTATTTCTTAGGTATAGGTTACTTAGTCTTGGTTTTAGACTTAAGGTTATGATTTCTTATATATAGGTTTTATTTTTTATTAACTTTAAATAAGCATTTTGCTCTTGAGATGCTCTACAAAACTACTTAATTGATAATATATAACCAATATTTCTCTTGTACAATTAGTACTATTAATAATTAAATGATGCCTTGAAAATTTCCATCATTCAAAAAACTAATAAAAATACTAATATTACACTTTTGGTTCTTCCCATTTGTCTATCTTATCTCTAGTAGAGACTCCTCTAATAAAGACTTCAACATATACTTTCAAGAAAGAACCTTCAAGTTTTACTTCTACTATTTTCACCTCTTCACATCCAACCCATGAACACTTATATCATATTCATATATTAACTACTTATACAAATACCAACATATAAAATTTAAGCTAAGACTATTAATTAATCTATGTGGTAAGGCCTAGGTGACTAAGAGTTGGGTACCATTATTAGTGAGGATGATTACTACAATATTAATTTTTGACTTGAAAAAATCAAGTGTTATGTGTTGAGGGAAATTTATTAATTTTGTAACATCTTAATTGTCTAGGTCACATCTCCATTTCTTGTAGTTGGGTGGACAAGTATCTTATAACATATCTATTTTATAAAAATTAGTTGTTACATATTTTACTTTACTTAGGGGTTCAACATTTAGAGTCATTATTTATAAGGTGATCTAGGTATTCCCAGGAAGTGCTTTTTGGATAAGTATTTTAGGATAGGGTAGGTATTCTCTTTATATGGAGAGGTTCTTATATGTATTTCAACTATAATAAAGGCATGTTATGAGAAGTATTTTAATTAATGATAGATTCCTTTCTAATATCTAATACTATGACCATCTTTTTATCACTTTAGAATGAAATGCCCAAAAGGTACTTTGTGTTTAAGGTTTTGAGGAAAATGCTAATGGAATGATAACATAGGGGTAATGACACTTTTATATTCTAATGTATCTATAAATTTGTGAGGTGACAAGGGGAATGTTTTGATGAAGGTGTTAGGGTGTTAGTAGGAATTAGCAACCTCCCAAGGTGGGGAATTTAGGGCAAGAAACAATAGTGATCTTACAATGAACAAAGTAAATTATCCCAATTAATTAGTCCTTTTTTGACAAGCATGTATCAAATTTAGGTTTATAGACTAATATTTTACTTATTAATTTTCTAGTTTTGAGATGAGTAAAATGATATTAATAATGAAATGGAAGAGTTCTATGCTTTTCTATAGGGAAACTAACTTTATAAACATCAAATCTTATTCTGAGTCTTATTGATTTTTCAACTCACCACTCTAACTATCAATAATACCAAACCACTCTCATATAATAACCTAGCTTAAGCCAATGCCTATGGCATTAGCATGGAACTGGGTCATCTACTAAAAATTTCTTTCTCATGTCCTCATATATCCCTACCACCCTTTTAATATACACTTTCTTCATGAAAGATGAATTCACTTTGGTAGCATCCCCTGGTCATCCCCCTTCCCTCCCAACCCAAGCTAAAACTACATATAAAGGCATACTTTCTCCTTCACTTGACATGCAGTAAATACCATTGTATATAGTTAGCAACTAGAATAGTCTCTTTTTTTCTTTTTTTCTTTTTTTGAAAACTAGGATTTCAATTTAGTTAATAGCTTATCACTTCTTCTTCTACAACAAAATTTTTGGCCAATCTATGGCTTAGACTAAGATATTCTTTCTAGGGTTTGCAAAAGGCATAAACCATGTATTTTCTTTTGGAGATTCATCCACTAATACTTTCTTTCTCATGTCCTCACATATCACTACCACCCTTTTATTACAAAGTTTCTTCACTTTGGTAGCCATCCATGTACTCTCCAAATAAAACTAATGCATAAAGGCATACTTTCTTCTTCACTTGATGAGTAGTACATGCTATTGATTATAGCTAGCAATTCAAATAGTCATTCTTTTCTAGAAATCAGGATAGTCATTTAGTTAATAGCTTATCACTTATACTTACACAACACAAGTTCTAGTAAATTCATGGCTTAAGCTATGCCATGCTTTACAGGGTTAGGGTGGGCATAGATATGTGTCTTCTTTTAGATTTATATTTATCTTGGGTCATATCTTGAAAGAAGGGAATTATGTGATTCATGATAAGATTACATATCTAATTAAGATATTTTTAGAAATTGATGAGCAGCAAGTGTTCCCTATGCCCAACCATATGAATCACAAGCATGTATACACGATCTAGTTGAATTTCATGAATGAGACTAATGTGGTATCTAGATCATTAAGTGTTGATCGTAGGTCACTGTCTTCTTACTTGTGCTAGTAGTAGCTTTATCATGTATGGTTTAATCCAAAGTAAGACATATTATTATTCATGTTGTGCAATGATGGCTAAGTTATATATAAAAAACATGAATATTAATTATTTAATTAATCTAACTAATAAAAAGAAGATAAATCCTAAACTATCTTAAGGGTGATGAATGTCTATTTCTAGCTTGTCGTATATGTCCTAAACACATATACCCACTACAAGGATTATCAAGTGTTATGCTACTGAGTGAATCAAGCAATGATGCTGTTGGGATTACTAAGCGAATATGCGTTTAAGCTTGAAACTAGTTATGCTCATTCTACTAGTTGATTAATGTGCATGAAAATGTAAATAGTAACTAAGTTCATAGAAAGTAAGTTTCATTGTAAAATAAACCTATTCTAAGTAAAAGTGCTACAATGAATATGAATCAATTTCAATCTTATTACCTTTTATCAAATGTGTCTAGGTACAATGCCACTCAAATTAGATGTTGTACAATTAACTCAAATCCACACTATGGACACTCATTGACTATTTGCTAAGGTTAAAGAAGAAAATTATAAGAGTTTAACTATAGTATTGACCAAACTATCCCTCTATGCAAAGGGTGTGTGCATATATATAGGCTTTAGGGAACTTAGCATCAACACATATACACCAACACATCCAAGAATGTGTCATTGGTCATGCATCAACTTAGCTACATGACATATGATGATTTATCATACCTCCACAATTGACTAAAAACTTGTCCTCAAGTTATATATAAATGTACAAATTTCCATTACAAAAATTTTGGGATGACCAAGACTAGATTAGCTACAATTACAAAACTTGAGTGCCACATTACACAAGTTTATTTGAGTGGATATATTACAAAATGAGAAAAAGACTAGATATACATCAAAGTTTTAAAAATTGCAAAAGTCTTTAAAATACCACTAATGATAAATCTTCCTAATGTTGCTAGCAATGATAGTTTTTCTAACCTAGGTTGTTATGTTGATGCTTTTCTTTTATGTAGAAATTTTTTTAAAGGATGGACTAAAATTTCTCCTCATTATCCCATGGGTCCATCAAATATGTAATGTTTAAGCTTTAATTATTGTATATGCTATTTTTCCCTGAGCATATCCTCCTCTATCCTTCTCTTGGTCTCTCTTCCTTACCTTGCAAAATACCTTCAACCTTAGGCATTCCTTTTAGCATCATATGAAATCACCATAGGATCAAATTTAGTTTTGGTAACTTTTCCTTAATGATTAATCCTTTTTTATCCTTATTTAGCTAAAATTTGAAAAACGTTAGCATTTAGGCCCAAGGTGATTATACAATAATGTTCCCCAAGGCTATAAGGTAACCAGAATCATCAAGTTGTTTAAGTCATTTTGATTTTTCTTACTATTAGTTCTCATAATGTTTGAAAATGATATAGAAAAATTTTTTAAAATCACATCCTTATCCCTCGTGACAAATGAGCTCAACTCTAAAAGCTCACAAGTTTTTGAATAACTAAAACCAAAGGTCTAGTTCATAAGATGGCCAAGAAATATTGAATTTGAAAGATAGCTTAATATAAAAGTATTAAAAATTAATCAAAATTTATGAGAAGTAGGCTCAAAATCTTGCATAAATTTAGAGAAGCTACTCATAATGTCCTTGAAGATGTGAGGTTTTTGGTTCAAATCCATGATCAACAAAAGTCATGCAAGCAAGTCCTCCCAAAGTAGGCTCTTTCCATAATGCCCTCACATAACCACTTCTATAGATATTTTTGGACACCTTATAAGTTAAATGTAGATCATGCCTTATTCCAAATGACATAAAACAACCAATGTTAGGATCTTGTACTATACTATACAAAACCACCAGGCATACAATTGCATGTAGCATTGAGGTGGATAATGGGACAAGAACGGATTGCAAAGATTGTAACATGAGTTATCTTATTATGTCCACAATACATCCTTGTGTTAATTATGATTAAGATGATCATAATACTTATCCATCCAAGTTTTAGACCAAGTTCATACCTTTGCCAATGACATCACATTGCATCATCCTAAACTTACCACCATAGGATGACCAAAACTATATGAAAACATCACTACTCAACAAAGGAAAAAAAGGAAGTAGTTATGATTAATTAATTAATTAAATGTTACAATTTGAAAAAAGTTCACCATTAATTAGAGGGGCATCTTTAGGCATGAGTAACCTATTATTTTAGCATCATAACCCATGCTAATCCCATCAAAGGGGTACCTTTAGGCACGGGTAACATGTCTTTCCAATCACATAATGAGACTAGTCTAAGAGATTTTTGGGATTCCTAGAAGTAGCCTATTTTTAGGCATGGGTAACATGTCTTTCCAATGGTACCCCAAGAATCAATTTCTTTTGTGAATTAATTAATAAGTGGCTTGTGCTTTACTTATCAAAGGACTACCTTTAGGCATGGGTGACATGTCTTTCTAGTGACATGGCAAGGAAACACTTATTTGAGAACATTCTTTCATCAAAACTAAAACATGAGTAATAATAAAAACACATGGAGTAGTAAGAACTATAGAGAAAGTGCAACAAATTAGAAAATCCCCTTGATGTCACACCCTTTTATATTTTTCCTTGGTTCTTTCCCTTTTCTTCAAGGCATAATGATCATGAGTTAATTTTAGTTTCATGTGAGAACAACCATACTTCTTTCATCATAAATGATGTGGTCTCACATGTTGTTAACTTTGACATCATGAATGACAACATTATTAACAAAACATAGTAAATATCCATAAAACACAAAGGAATTGACTTAAGAAAAAATCATAAAGAAAAGAAAAAATAATAAGAAATGAAAAAATTATTAAGAATTGGAAAATTTTGAGGAAATAGGAAAATGATAAAACAAAAAGTGAAAATGCACTTATCAGTTCTTACTTCAAGATGGGACATATCCCCCATGACTAAACTCATGAGCAAGCATTTGGAAAATGCATTACACATATTCCTTGGTTATATACCATAAGTTTCTTATTAATCATCTTTATGTTTTCACTTGTTAGCCCATTTAATATAGATGATGATCAAGTTTTGATCATTTGGAGACACATATCTAGCTGGACTAAAAAATATTTCTATTTAAGAAGGTCTAGGGATGTTTTCTTTTTTTATGTTCTATTTTAGTTCTTAGGTCTCCTTGTTTAACAATTTCTTCTGGTGGATAGTCAAAGTGTAAGATTTCTTTTTATAAGTTCTCTTTTTAGTTTATTTTCTTAAGACAAGAGCTAATAAGTGGGTTGAATGTTTCCATGCATCTTTCGATAGTTTGGTATTTTCATTTTCTAGCCATTGGGTGTTTTTTAGTTTAGTGGCTATTATGTAAACATTATTTTGCACACACACTTGTTCCTCAAGTTTGTTGTGGGTTAATACAGGGATCGTGTTAAAACTTTGAACTTTTAACCCACAACCACATCCTTTATCATTGTTAGTAATGCATGAAATTTTCTATCTTTCCATAGTGTCATGTTCAGCTTTTATGTTTTGTGTTGAAGTGGTGATGGATGTTGGCTTTTGCTCAAGATCAGTAGATATTTTTTTTGTAAGGAAGGAGATTGCACTAGATTGGCCTTGCACTAGTTGTGATGAGCTAGTAGGTCTACTAGTTTTATTCCTGATGAGTGGTGAGGTACCCCTACACTCAACCATACAAATACAAGCGTTCACACACGATCTGGTCGAAATCCGCAGATGGGCTAGTTGTGGTATCTAAATAGTTACACGTTGATCGTAGTTTGTTGTCTTCCCACCTGGACTAGTATTTTCTTGGTCACATATGGTTTAGTCCAAAGTGAGGTGTATGATGTGGTCCTAAGCTAGTGCTACTCCTATAAGCAATGGAAAATAACTTTGTTTTAAGCTAATAGAGAATGAGAAGCAAAATCTAAGCTAACCTAAGTGCAATGAGCATCTTTCCTTAATCATCCATACACATCTTGGACCTCGTGTACTACTTCTAGGATTACCAAGAGCATGTTACTTAAGCACTCTGAGATACACTACTGAAATACCAAGTAGTCACACTTAAATGCTCGTGATTAAGTTGTACTCATTTCACATTTAATAATAGGGATAGTAAATGAAGGTAAATACATATTCATTAAGAAAACAATAAATAACAATAACAATTAAGTAATTAAAACTAAGTGAATGCTACAATGATGAATTAATCTCGATCTTTATTGTTGATCATGTGCATGTCCAAGTATGTCACACTCAAATAAAGGTTCCATACAATTACAATCATCACACTGCAGGCATGCACTAGGGAAAGGATTGAAATGAATTGAAATTGACAAAAAACACTCTACTCTAACACTAACTTACTCTAACTCCCCTTCTTATGCACCCAAAGGTGTATTTATAGGCTAACACAAGAATCACAATATTGTGTATCCGATATTGTTATCCAGGTCACGATATCACGTACCCGCTTCTGTGGATCCGATATCGGAGCTTGACAAATCATGGTTCATCATACCCCCACGACTGAATGAAAACTCATCCTCGAGTTAAAGAAAGTGAGGAACCAGTTCATTCAATTACAAATAGGGGATAGGTATGAGATTATTGAATGACCATGGACTATTTCATGTTGCAATGTGGGACTAAACAAAATTTGGACACAAACATAAAAGAAAAAACTTGTGGAAATCATGGGGTTCTTGGTGGTGGTGTCTTCTCCATGGGTGCCTTTCCTTTGTTTTGCGCTCCAAGCTTTTGAGATTGATACCATTGAAGAAGCGCCTAATGTTTCTCCTCTTCTATCCAAGGATTATGAGTCGTCCATGCTAATTTTCCAATGTTTGATAGAGTTAGCACTTCACATGGATATGGCAGCTGCAAGAACACTTGATTGGCCTTGACATGCCATGCCACAAATAGCTATTGTTCCTTTTCATAGGCTCAGGCCCTAACCTCTCCACCTTTTGCTTAGCTAGATTGTGTAGTGACAAGAGTTTCCTAATGGATGCTAAATGATTATGCCTCCTACTCTATATGTTCTACATGAGGTCCTTGGCCTTTGCCTCCCCATGGGTGTTCAGTTGCACCTTGAGAAGGTCGTCCTTGTTGTCCTCTTTTAGGGACCATCTATAATCACACAAAGATGAATTGTTAGTAAGGATATTGAAAGAAGTTCAATTATTTCATACCTTACTCATTGCCTTTAATAAATGTTGAATTCTTTGATTAGTGTGATTTTAGAGTTAGAAATTTTTTCAAGGAAGTTGCCCTAAAAGTTTAATGTTAGACCTAGTTTATTTAGGTGACACATAAAGGGACATGTAATGGTTTTGAGGAACATTTGATAAAATGATGACAAAGGAAAGAATAGATTTGACAATGAAGTACTCGAAGGGTATAAAATGATGTGGTGGTGTGTAACAAGTATAAATTACAAAAGTCACACAAGTGGGTCCTCCCCAAAGTAGGTTCCAACCTATAATGCCCTTGCGTAACGACACCTTAAAATGTCCATAGGAACTAGAAGGGTTAAATGTAATCTACACCAATGAAAAAAAAACACACACATGTTAAATACCACCACGATGAGGTATGAATTCTATGCCACACAAGACACAAGTTAGAAATACTTAGACAGTGAGATGAAACGAATTGTAGAAGGGATTACAAAGATTGGGACGTAAGGTAACTAACCTAGGGCACAATGAATCCTAGGTGTCGGGCATGATTAATGTGTCATTAGCCCACCGCTCCAAAATTAATACCAAGTCCAGTCCATCGATCAATGACATCGCATTGTTTCATCCAAGGATGAAAAGCCATAAGAGCACCACAACAACAAGGTGTAAGATTACTTGGCATTTTGTCCAAGGGAGGATTGATTTGGAATCTATGGCATACACATATTTTTTTGTTTTGATCTTTTCTTATGTAGTTTTTTTTTGTTTTTTTTCTTTCTCATTTTTTTCCTTTATAGCCTCTTTGGCAGTTTGTCCTTTCCAATAGTGAACCAGAGAAGCTGCCAACCTTCAGGCATGGGTGCATGTCTTTCCAATGGGGACCCCCAAAATAGCATCGAGTTTCTATTGGGTGCCTTTACTACTCTTACTCCTATTTTTCATTACATCTACAAGGATCTTAGTACAACCAAGCTACATGATAGCACTTATAGATGTCACCAAAAAGAATACTCAAGTCCCCTTGGTATCACACCCTGGCCATTCCTTCTTAGTCCATCATTCTTCACTCTGGACATAATGAGCACAAAATTATTTTTAATTTTTCATGATGACAAGAATATCATTGTACCTAGAGTAGAACCTCTTATTACTAGAATGGTTGGGAGGATGTGGTGGGCTAGCTATCCAAATAATTAGTCACTTGAGACTTGATAGCATAGAACAACACCTTAACCAATTGGTTACATAAGTGTTTTATTCATAGATTAGATTACACATGAAAAGATAAAACAATAAATTAGAAATGAAAAACTAGAAAAAAAATTGTAAAATCAAAGAAAAAGGAAAACATTTGCTAATTTTGCTTGTAAGAATGAGGGATGTCCCCCATGATTGAACCTTTAATCATGGTAAGAATTAATAAATGGAAAGTGTGGATCCATGCATGTTAGAAATCTTGGGAATCGATCATATCCAAACCACCAGGTATCTTTTGAGGTGGTGGTAGGAATATACCCAAATTGGGGTTCACACACTTGATTGTAGTAGGCATAGTAGGGTAGATTATAAGATGTTGTCATGTGATAAGGAGCTCACCCACTATGGCACCCATGACCATAAGATGATATGCAAGGATCAATATGTCTCCCTACGTGGTTATATCCATTGGGCTACATAGTTGTTGAAGTGTTGATTGGTGGCCTAGATAAGGTAACAGGAGGTGTTGGGTTCGAAGGAGGAGATGCATCATAGCATTGGACTTGTGCTAAGTTGGTGGATGTAGTGGTTTCAAAACTATGATGTCTCTTCCTTTGGTCATGCCTAAAGAAAGGGCGTTTTCAACATTGTGGAGGGCCTCCACTACTATTGATCATAGTAGCACAAGTAATGTTCATGGGTTGGTGCTATGGTGAAAAACCTTTTGGTATTATTGGTGGCGATGTAGAAGGAGGTGAAGGGTGAGAATATTAAGGGTGAGGAGAAGTGCAAGGAACATGAGATGGTGATCTTGTGGGAGAGGTCATGGGCTGATAGTACTTAGGAGAATGATAATGATGTGGTGAGATAGATGATGTTGATCCAGTTGGGGAAATAAAATGTTGAACATAATAAGTGCTTAGGTTCGGATGGTAGCAAGGGTGTGACCAGTTTGATGGTGGCCTCCCCCATGACTGGGGTTTTTGCCACTATGGTTGAACCTGATATTTCTATATGAAATCTAGATGTAACATTCCTTCCCAATCCTCATGTAAATATGACAAGATTGGACATTAGCCTTTGGGGTGATCGTATAGGAAAATGTCACATTTATATGGGTGTTTTGCAATTGAGCACTTATCCTTGTTTTTTTCAACCCTTCTTTCCAATTGTCTAGTCGTGTTCTATCCTATTTCTTGGTTCGTCATGGTTCCTCCTCTAATAATGTTGGCATATTCTCCACATCTTTCATGTACCTAGTCTATCATCTTATTGATCTTTGCCTCAATTTCATCTAGTGATTGTAGTATTGGCAAAGATGATTCCACCTCCTTGAGATGAGTTGATTTCTCCTCTTCATGATCATGGACCTTTGCTAATTTGAGATTTAGGTCCCATTAAGAGCTTTCAACATTCTCCCATTTAGCCATTTCTCCTTCTTATTTTGCTACCCACTTAATAAGCTCCTGGAATTAGTGGGTTTATAGCTCGTATAGTTGACCTCAGGCATAAATCCCTAGGGTCTGCTTTGTTTCATTACGAAGCCCATCCATGATGTGGTACATTAGCATTTCCTTGGAGAATCCATGGCCTGGGCAATTGTTTAACAATGAATAGTATCTTTCTAAGGCCATGTATAAGGGTTCATGTTGCCCCTGTTTCCATTCTTGGATTTGTCTCCTCAAGGCTGACACTCTTGCATAGGTTTGATATCTTTCATTAAAGAGTTCTACCATTGTTGGCCAATGTCAAATTGATTTTGGTCTTAAGGACTTGTACCATACTTTTGCTTGGCCAACAAGTATCGTAGGAGAGAGCTTAAGTTTTTGCCATCAATATTTTTCCATACACAGGCATCATGGAAGGCTTGTAAATGATGTTGCGGATCTAAATCATAGCCTCCTAAAAACTTGGGAAAGTTGTTTAAATCAAGCCTATGTAGACGACTTTCCTTTCGATGCCTACGGGATATTCAAACAGCCTCTTGTATATGCATTAGGCTCTTAGTGGCTAGCAAGGGTTCATCGTCACTAGGTAGGTTATGAGTTTGTGAGTTGGGATAATGTTGCCTTTGTTTATGTGCATAGGAGACCCCTGCATAAGATTGAGTACTTCAAACTTCGTCTTCATCATCACATAAATTATTGGTTCTGTAATGAATTTCCTTACTAGCTATTGCATTATCATAGTCTTATGAGAGAGACATTATGATGAATTGTGTATGGCTTATTTTTAATTACTTTCTTTCTAAAAGGTATATCATTAAGGCTTCGTTACAACGATCTTGGATGATGTAACTAATCTAGATAACTAGCACCATCCCTGTCAACAGCACCAATGATGAGTGGTGAGGTACTCCTACACTCAACCATACAAATATGAGCATTCACACATAATTCGGTTGAACTCTACAGACAGGCTAGTTGTGGTATCTAGATAGTTACATGTTGATCACAGTTCACTATCTTCCCATCTGGACTAGTATTTGCTTGGTCACATATAGTTTAGTCTAGAGTGAGGTATATGATGTGATCCTAAGCTAGTGCTACTCCTAGAGGCAGTGGAAAATAACTTTGTTTTAAGCTAATAGGGAATGAGAAGCAAAATCTAAGCTAGCCTAAGTGTGATGAGCATCCCTCCTTAATCATTCGTACACATCTTGGACCTTGTGTACTACTTCTAGGATTACCAAGTGCATGTTACTTAAGCACTCTGAGATACACTACTGGGATACCAAATAGTCACACTTAAATGCTCGTGATTAAGTCATACTCATTTTGCGTTTAATAACAAGGATAGTAAATGAAGGTAAAGAAATATTAATTAAGAAAATAATAAATAACAATAACAATTAAGCAATTAAAACTAAGTGAATGCTGCAATGATGAAGTAATCTCGATCTTTATTGCTAGTCATGCGCATGTCCAAGTACATCACACTCGAATAAAGGTTCCGTATAATTACAATCATCACACTACAGGCATGCACTAGAGAAAGGATTGAAATGAATTTAAATTGACAAAAAAGACTCTACTCTAACACTAACTTACTCTAACTTCCCTTCCTATGCACTCAAAGGTGTATTTATAGGATTACACAGGAATCGTGATATCGCATATCCAATATCATTATTCAGGCCACGATATCATGTACCTGATATCACGAATCCGATATCGGAGCTTGACAAATCATGGTTCATCAATTCCTATGTGTGAAAACTATCATAAAGAAAGAACATTTATAAGGCTTGTGCTTAGAATTACTAGTACTATTATCCTTTTGTATATTCATAGCACAAGTGACATTCTTATGTTCAGGTTGTGGTGCCAATTCTTCCTGTATTATTGATTACGACATATGTTGAAGGAGAGTATGAGAGTATTGAGGATATGACAAATGATGAGAACCATGGGATGATGAACCCATAGAAATTGTTATAGGCTAATGATATTTAGAAGTTTAGTAGTAGTGTGTTGAGGCATAAGAGGTAGAACCATTAGGAGAAATAGGTTTTTGAACATAGTATATGTAACACCCCTATTAATTATCTATAAAATATCATATAAATAACTAATAGAGATATCGATTTAACCTTGATTCACTAACCTAAAAAGAAAGCAATAAAACAAATAAAAAGTATTAATTATGTGCATAAATATAGTAGATCAATACAGTGTATAATTTTGACATATATACTTAAATAAAATGTATTTAATGAAAAAGAGAGACTTGTGTAGCCACAAAAAGATATTTGTCAAAAAATTTTACTGGTTATATCATAAAATACTATATAAAATAACAATCCCAATGATACTTGTTTTGCCTTAATCAAACCTCTAGAAATATTCACGTTTTAAGTTTACTAAATTAAATAATAAAATAATAATATATAATA
>MNCI01015499.1:2242142-2254805 GCA_015680685.1 Gnetum montanum
CTAGAGTAACCTCTCTAATAATTAAAATAACTACTAGAGTAACTGCTAGAGTAACCACTCTAATAATTAGAATAACTGCTAGAGTGACCACTAGAGTAACTGCTAGAGTAACCACTCTAATAATTAGAGTAACTGCTCTCATCAACAACATATTATTTATAACTCTACTTGTATACTCAACGTTGAATTCTCAATTTTTGTAGTTTCTTCTCTCCATCCACGGGATTTATCTTAGTTATTTTAACTTCTTTCTTTTTGCACTAACTAAATAATATGTTGTGTAAGTAGAGAATTTGGGAAAAAGAAATTAAAAATGCATTTTCTTTAGAGATTTCAAGGAAAAGATCTCTGATGTCCATTCTTGCATCTACAATGCTCAGCTATGCCCTTTCCATAATGATTGCGAAGACCCCTTTGTAGTTTTCCACTTTGATTACTAGGAGATTGGCAAGATAAGACCACCCACAAATAGTGGTCACAATGTCTTCTACCAGTCCTAATGGAACAATGATGGACTAGTCTATTAATTCCAATCTGATGTTGCTCTTCTTAAGAGGTGGTAGGTTCTAGGTAGTGTACATCTCATGAGAAATCAAATTAACACCAAAACTTGAATCAAGAAGAGCCTTGCATGGTTCATTCCCAAAAATTTGCAAATAAATTAAAGGACTTCCAGGATTGGCTAATTTCTTGGGAAGGTTTCCTACATGGATCCAATCAGACACAGTATGAGTGAGCATTATAGTATGGATCCTTGGTAGAGTTTGGTTTGAAGGAGGCCCAAAGGAATTTGATATGGAGGATAAGGCAGGAGTAGGGTTGTCAACTGTAAGTGTAGGTGAGGGCTTAGGTGGACTATGGGGTCAAAAGAAAGGTCTTTTCTTTGATTTGGCATTTGACCTTCTGATTGATGATTGGATTACAAATTAATAGCCCTCATAGCATTATGTTGTTAGTAGTTCACCCTACATAGGAGAAGTAGGTGGTAGTTGTGCAACTGAAGGAGGAGTGTGTGCAGGGACAGGAGGAGGATAAGGATAAGAGGTGGCATCCCTTCTTTCACATGAAGAAGGATTTTGATAGTAATCAGAAGGGTGGTAGTAAGGTTGAATATTAGAAATGTGAATGGAAGAGTCACGTGGAGACATGGGTTGCTAAATGTGGTAACCATATGGATCAGGCTGTCGGTAAGGGCATTATTGCCTTGGTTGTGAAAATGCCCATGATTTTGGTTACTACCATTATTGGTATTGTTCATACAGTTGCAGTGGAGCTCCACTTGGATAATACAGTTGTTGTTGGAAAAATTGCCTAGGATTACCTTAAGGATAAGACAACCTTCTAGATGTTTTCCATTATGTAAGTCATAGATGTAAGGCATATACCCCAAACTCCTGAAGATGTGATACAATAGGGAAACATCCCTTAGGATGTTCACACTGATAGACGTTACAACCATGATCATCATTTGATTCACTGTCTGCAACCTCTTCTATTGCAGCAATTTTACCCTTACCTTTGTAATATGCATGTTTAGCTTCCTTGCACCTCCTACACTCATGATCATTGCCTTGTTCTAAGGACTCCTTAGCAATTTCGAGGATAGCTTGAAATCTGCTATCCATGGAGTTTCTTAATTGATCAACCTTGGTCATAAGTTTAGATTGGAACTGTTGAAGTGGCAAGGCTTTTTTATGGATCACCTCATCAAATATGGATTCGTCCTCACTATCGTAGAATCGAACCTCCCACTTGCTAATGGAAGGATCATGGTTGTACTCCTTTGCACTTTCTCTTTTTCTTAGTTCATTCTCCTCTTTGGCAACCTACTCTATTAAACTTTGTACCTAATGGGTAGTTAGTTATAACAATCACCCCTGGGCATAGACACCAAGGGTTTTCCTCATTTCATTACGAAGCTTGTCTACAATGTGGTGAAGTTGAACCAATTGAGAATAACCATGGCTAGGGCATTTGTGCATCAAGACATAGTATTGGCCAATGGCAGCATCCAAGGGTTCTTGTGTTCCTTGTTTCCACCCTTGAATTTTCTTCCTTAAGTTGAACACCCTAGAGTATGTTTAATACTTATCATTAAACAACTCAAGCATGGTACTCCATCGTCTGATAGATTTTGACTCTAAAGACTGGTACTAGTTCTCTACTTTTTTAATGAGTGTCNCTCTAAAGACTGGTACTAGTTCTCTACTTTTTTAATGAGTGTCCAGGGGAACAACTTCAGTATTTTCCACTTGTTTTCTATGTTTTGCAAGGCACATGCATCTTGGAAATCTTGAAGATGATTCTACATATCAGAGTTATATCCTCCTTCAAATCGAGGAATATTGTTCATGTCTAACCATTTGATCCAACTATCTTTCACATGTCTTGTTGGGATTTTGACTACCTCTACGATGTTAAGCATACTGTAGGTAGCAAATAGAGGCTCATCGAGGTCTTGATCATGGTGCCTACAATGCCCTATACCACCCCTTCATTCATGGTAATGTGCCTCTCTTGAACATCTGCGTCCTTGATCTTGCCTATCTCGATAGTCCCCTTGATTATTGTGGTCCCGTCAATCATTGTGCTCATTTTGATCACCTCCATCATGATCTCACCTTTTGTGGTCATGATTAGAGCTAGAGGAAGATGATGATGACAAAGGGGAAGAGGAAGGAGAATCAACACCATCAGGATGCCTACTACTACCTCTTCGACAATCATGACCATGATCATGATCATGCTTTTTGTTGGCATCCCTATTTTGACTCACCCCTCTGGATCCATCTTTGTCATTGGATCCCTTACTACCAGAATCAGGATTGTGAACCGTGAAGTGTAGACTCTGGTTTTGACCTCCATTACCAAAGTCAAAGAGAGGAGCGTCATTGTATGGAAAATCCCTAGAGAAGGGTTCTCCACTAGCTTGTTGGTACAATAGTAATGGAGGATCGTTAAGCCCTTTTTCCTTCGAAAACTCATAGCAATGTTCTAACTACCAATCCCACAGGCACTATGCTTTAGTGGGATGATAATTCCTATCATTGACATCTTCCACATTATACTCCCCATGGTGGTCTTGAAGACCACATTGTGCAAGCATTTGATAGAGCATTGCAGGAGCATCATGAGTGGGTGGCAACACAATGTTGCCCTCCATGTTACACCACCACAATTGTTCATCCTAGTGTAGGATGAAGGTGAAGTTTGGCACATACTCATCAAGGTGAATATATATGATTCGGTACTATTGAGGATTTGTCCAATGAACTTATCAACCTTGGGTAAAGAAGCGCTCCTATGAGAAGAAGACATTTTTAGTTAGCAAAATAAAAATCACAGTGTGCTTTGAGAATTTTTTGTAGTAATTGTGAAATAAGATATGACTCTCAGGTTCGTTCCAAAGATTTAAATACTTTCACTAGGTTCTAGATAGTTCACAAAACAACAAAAAGTTCCCTAGCAACAATGCCAATGATGAGTAGCAAGGTACCCCTATGCCCAACCATACGAATCACTAAGGTGTTACGCACAATCCAATCGAATTTCGTGGACCTATAGTTATCTCGTACACTAGTTTCTCTAGGAAGTGAAATGACATTGAGAATGTTCATTGTCTTCCCAACTACACTTGCAAAGTTCAAGGGTATGGTTTAAGTGTAATTGAGGTATATGATTTTTCTTACTTTATATTTTATGGATTTGGTTGCCTACAACAAGAATGAAGAGTAGAGTAATTGAAAACTAACACCTATTGCCTAGCTACCCTAACACAAGTAATCATCCCACTTTCCTAAATACATATAGCACTACTAGGCTACCAAACGTTAAGCATTGTTAGGTTACCAAGTACTATATGAATACTTGAAGTGGTCATGCTCATGTTCATTAACTACTAGAAATAAATTACTTAATTCAAATGCATTAAAATAAAGGGTGAGAAAGTAAACTACATTAAAGGAAATATTCTCAGTGCTACAAGGATTGTCAAAAGAGTTCATCTCAAACAAAGAACCTTTCACAATTTAGACTCCTTTTGTGGGCACTCAGAAAATATTCTAATTCTGAGAAAAATAAACTACAAGAGCTTCGCTACTCTAACTAAGAATGATCAAAAACTAACTCAAAACAGGAGCCCATGTGTGGTATTTATAGACTGGGGAATATACCCCGACGTCAGATATTCAACATCGGATCCAGGCCCCAACATTGTGTACGCGATGTCACGACTCCCACATTGGGTACTCGATGTCTGAGTAGACGGCAAATGGTGGTTCATCACGATGGATGGGATCATGTAATTGTGACTTTCCCCATTGTCAATCAAGACATTAACCTTCCTAATTCCATAGTGACTAGGACTAATTAAACCTAGTGCAAATTATTTAGGCTAGCTTCTTAGGAACTCGAGGCTCCTACCTTTTCTGTAACCATATCGGACATCTTGATCATAATAGCCAATCTTTGCTATTACCTTGAGGTGATACCATTTGTAATTAGTAGGAATGGATCTAGACAATACTCCAAGGATATTAGCTACTTCCTTGAAGCCTATTCTTGTCTATTCTTAGTTCTTCTGGAGCTAAGAGGAAAATTTCTTGCTAGATGATTACCATGACACAAAAAGCATCAAATTAGTTCATTGAAGGATCCTCTAGAGAATTGTTGTTTCTTAACCCCAAGTTACCATTTGCTTGTGCTAAGAGCCTTAGTTACCCAAAAGGTCTCTTGTAGGATGACTTCCCTGGTAATTTAGTTTAGAACCATTTTCCCCTTTCATAGAACCTACATCCATTTTCTAAGATTGGAAAGGTATACCCTACTTTCCCTTTCCAAGGTTTCCCTTATCTAGCTTTACAACCTTAAAATTAAAAAATGTGTCAACTACCACAATGGGATCAGGTAGAGTGTTAATTCCTTGATAGTGTAGCTCCATCAGCATCCAGTGTTGAAACTCATTCACAAATTTGAAGAAATGATTCTAGTCACTCATATTGGGAATCAGTAAAATCAGCTCTTGGAAGGCATTGATATAGTCCTTAAGCTTGCTAGAGTGTTCTAATGACTCAAGCTTGATCATGGCTGCCTATTCCAAGTTCCGTGGACAAAACTATTTGATCAAAGAAACCTTGAATTTTTCCCATGTGTCCATCATCTCATCCATAGTACCCTTCTCTTGGGGATAAAGAAGGCTAAGCCACCATAGCTTTGCATTACCAATTAGGTACTAAGACGTAGTGGACACCTTATGGGTCATAGGAACATCCCTAATAGAGAAATACATCTCCACATGGAGGAAGGTATTAATCTTTGCATCACTTCTTTTACCATCATAGGACCCAAGTTCTCTTACTTTGATTTAGGCCACAATCACATGCTCTTCAGCAAGGCATCTTACTAGGGAGGACTTTAGAATGACATTTTAATTTTCAAATCAAACACTTCCTAGTTCACCCCCAACCAAGGCATCCCTAATACTTTCACCTATGCTACTAGGTTATCAACCAAAGATGCCTTTGACTATGTCACCTAGAAGAACCCAAAGAGGTTCTTGTAGAGGTTTAACAACAATCCATATGGTTCTCCAAGATGGTGACCTTATCCTCTGCCAATTTCACCTAATCCTTTAAGCAAAGGTCCAAATTGTACTATAGCAAGTTCATATCTTTGAGGACATAGTGAATCAATTCCACACTATTAAGGATAGGGCTACCCAAGGCCTCATCCACAACTTTAATATGCTTTCAAAGGTTCTAAAATCTAAGTTCCTCCTAGCCAAGTTTTTCCCTGATAATCTTGCTAGGCCTACCTGGCTCCATCTCATAAATGGCCTTTTCACAAGGCCATCCACAATAGGAATGAGTGGCTAGTAGAAGTTTAAAATGGAAACCTCATAAACTAAAAATTCTTTATCCCCCTTTATTAGTCCAATTTTAGCTAACAATTGATATGAGGCTCTGATACCATTTATAATAATGTTATCCCTGACATGTTATTCAACACCTCATAAGTCCCTCAAACAAGTTTAGATTTGGAATAGAACTCAAGAGGAATATGCCTCAGTGGTCAACAACTTGAAACATATGCCAACAAACAACTTGTTAATGTTAGCATATGACCTAAGTGGTGTTTATAAACATCAAATGCACATCACTAATAATATAAGCTAGATAGCACTTCCTTGCTCCACTTATGTGGACACCATAGGGACTACTAGCTAAATCATCTAGATTCATCACTACATGTTGGTAGTTGATGTTGTGCTCTTAAAAGTGCACACAATGATCCATAACATGTCCCATGACACACTTGACTTAAACCCCAATGTAGAGTTGAACTATGCGGTGCTCCCAAGTAAAGTCCTACTAAGTGGGGTACTGAGGAAGGTTGCAGCCCCCTCTCACTAGTGTATGGAATTGCCATGCCAGTATGGTTCCAAAGACATAAGAAGCAAAGAATTCTTTGCTCCCCCATTGTCCTCAAACCGTGGCGGAGGTAGCAAGCCCCCATCAACCTTGCTACCTCTCTCACATTGTCACTATTTTTTCTCTTGAAACATATTCTATACTTTAACTTACCAAGCTAATTTGGGCAACAATGAGTGAGCCAAGTGTATCATAGAGTTTCCTTTTATTCCATAAAAGCTTAGAGATAAGACACACTACACGATTAGACACATAGTGTATTGCTTTCTCCAAAGGTCGTTTAGAGAACCTAACATTTTCTTTTTATTCTTGGATTGAGAAGGTAGCTGTTTGAAGTTGTAAGTCAACTACATAGCTAGGCCATTCACATTGAAGCATCTGGCTTTCTTATTATGATTGGAAGAATGTGAATGTAAGAGTAATGAATTCAATTTGGTTTCCTTTGAGGCTACACCTCAATTCTTACATCTAGTCATTTACCTTGAATTTTCATGGGTGTGAGGACATCTTGTCATGTGTGGATACATCGTATCATTCATGAATTATGGTTATGAGGGTCGAATCAAGACATTTCATTATCACATCTACCATGGTTATGAGACTCATTCATTTGGGTGGATCATGCATGACATTGCCCAACATCATTTGAGAAAGCAACAAGGATCACCCCTCTAGTCGGAAGGAATCATCAATTATACCAAGATTTATGCTACTAAAATTTGTAAGCCCACATGATATATTAACTTGATAGATGCTAGTGCACCTATGCATCAAATGAATCTGATTCTTGGAAGTGAGGAATCAAGGATTTGTGATTCAAAGTATATTTGGGTGCATGAGTATATGCAAAGACCGGGTACAAGTTCATAAGTGAGGATTTGAATTAAAACATAATTATATATTTAAATTATATTTTTATTTATTTTTGTAAAAAATA
Source organism: Gnetum montanum (assembly GCA_015680685.1). Taxonomy (NCBI): domain Eukaryota; kingdom Viridiplantae; phylum Streptophyta; class Gnetopsida; order Gnetales; family Gnetaceae; genus Gnetum; species Gnetum montanum. The sequence continues at coordinate 2,249,508 of MNCI01015499.1, forward strand.
AAATTTATTAAATATTATTTTAAATTAAATTTAAATGAAAAATATCCACTGAGAATTTGACATGTTTCTGTTCATGCTCCTACTTCCAATAGGCACCATATGTGGAAATTTTCTGGGATCCACGAATCCTTGACACATAGTAGTGCATGTGTATATGGCATGGAAAACGTACATGTTTGTAAAAAAGAATGTAGTAATTTCCTAAGAGGTCTACCACCAATTTATTGTTAGCATCTATAACAATTTTTCATTGGATACACTCATACATGAAATTATATGTTGCTTTGAATTATAGGCCTTTCATATAAGGAATTACCATATTTAGGGCAACTGAAGAGCCATTCAATCATCTTAATTTTACACTTCTTGACCCGATTTTGTTGGGACAAGGCAAAACGATGACTTAAACGATGACTTCTCGATCTCCAATGCATGCATGGGTGCCCTCAAAAAGTTAGTGAAGAGTTTACTACTCAACCAATTCCTAGTAAGCCATAAACAACAACCTACCATTGCCAACCTAGTGTAACTACTTTAATTATTTGCAACTAAAAGCCTAGCCATACAATGCAAAAAGCCTAGCTATACAAAGCAAGGTCACATTTGAAGGGCCTTTATGTTTTACTTAAGTTTTACCAAGATATTGTATTGGCTACATATTATATATGCAACAAGGTGTTAGCTTAGTGGTAAGACTTTTGATTTGAAAGCTTCTAAGTGATGGATCTGATTATGATTTATAACACTGACTTATAAAAATCCAATTAGACTATACATAGATTTTTTCCCGATTCTATTAGCTCATGCTTAATTCTTGGCAAATTCTAATTTATTTATAGGGAATACGTAGGATTTGATTCTCAAGAAGAACTCCAGCCAATTCGTCAAAGGAATTTGAATACAATTTTATCAACATATAATTCGCTAACACAATTCCATCCATCCTTTTGGCGATGTAATAAATCCGTTTCTTTATTTTGTTAAGATCTGTGTTCTGCAAGTGCAATTCTGTATTGTTTATTTTGTTCTACGAATTGCGATGAATGGTGCTAACCGAACGTTTTCGGGTGGGAAACAATAAAATTGTATATTATTTCAAGGGAAACAGTACCGTGTGAATCCATGCCATAGATTCTGTTAAAAGACATTAACGCAGCCTTGTTCTAACCCTGAGATGGAAATTAAAATCCTTTGTACTCTGAAATACACAAAATGTGGAACCAGTTGCAGATGTGCCCAAGAACATCAGCAATGCGTATCAGCAACATGATTTCCAAGACAAATAAATATTATAATTTTTTTCATTCAGTCAAAAGCAAATTAGTGAGTAAACGTCAATGTCCACTGGAACTTGCAAGGGATAATACAGCGGACAGATTTTTCAAGTACAACTTCATTAAATATTTCTTGCACATAAAGATCATCATAGTACAGCTGGTGTTAAAGGTTTTACAAAGTATGACAGGATTAATGGTGAGCCACAAGAAAACAAACCACTCCACACTGGCAGCAGCAGCAGCAGCAAAATCAGGTAATAATAATAATAATAACAGAAAGGTGCCGTTTGACAAAATCACCCAACCTTTGGAAGTTACAGTTACCAATTCCGGCAGTGAACACCAAAATATGCAATTGCAAAATCTGCAACACCGTTCACACATATTAGCTGTCATAGATATCTACAGCAAAAAGAAACAGAATTTCACCGATGCAAAAGCGAGTGAAATTCTTGCCAGACAAAACTTAAGAAGAAGCCAGCAGCAGGATTTTGAGAATTTTTGAGAGATTTGGTGGAGATCGAGCAGAGAACCCCCTTTTCATGTGGGTTTGAGATCCTGAAACAGGGATTCCCAAGAAAAATTCGCAGGCACGATCTGCTTCTCATTCAAGGGAGATCTCATTTCATATGGGCTGTTCATCAATCTGATGGGGCTCCTGCTTGGATTATTGTGCTGCTGCTGCAAATGCCCATCTCCTGGACCCAAAAGCAGCAACTTCTTTTTTTTCTTCATTTTCTGATTCTTCACTGCAACAGAAGTAGAAAAACAACCCAAAATCCCTCCTGATCCTGCTCCTGCTCCTCCTCTTTTGAATGATGGCATAGAGATTCTCCTCCTGCTGCTAGAAGGAGGGGGATGCACAATCAGAGCCCTGGAGTGATTGTTGATATCATGGGTCTGATTCTGGGTCTGCCTATGCAGCCATCCCTGCACAAATGTGGTGAGCTTCCTGTTGGTCTTTTTGATGGAGGCAAACAACCTCTGCACATATGGGGCCCTGCCATTTTCCCTCTTTGCAAGTTTCAGAATCTCAAGCCTGTGCTTGGCAATCACAATCCCCATGCTCTGCAGAAACTCATGGTTGAAGTAAACCATGTCTTCCTCCTCCAGCTCATGCTGGGTAAATAGCAATCCATACTCATAGGCCACTGATGGCTCCAGGGCAGCCATGGACAGCCATGAAAACCAGTTCATCACTATTCAACTCAAAACTCAAGCGCAAACTCAGAAATAGTACTAGTGCTGCTGCTTCCACTCTTTCTTCTTCTGCTCAGCTATGCAGTTTGTCTGTTGAGATCACTCCAAAACTGGGTTTTCATCATGAACCCAGACAGCATGGAGCGTCTATCCTGTTAATGACCGTAAATTGGCTTATTCATTGTTGGTTTCTTTCTTTCTTGCGAAACCCAAAAAAGTTTGTCCGCCAAAGCAGGTTGCGCATTTATGCTACATCTGTCCCTTAATGGTACCCAGTGCCCACACTTACTGTTTTAGTGATGGAAAACCCGAAGGAATTATATTCAAGTGGGCAGCTCCAAGGGTCCATATAACGAATCAAAAGTTACTGCATTCTAGCAGAAAAAAGATGACCGCGGCCTCAAATTTGATCCTTTATGCAGTCAAAAAGCAAAAAAAAAAAAAAAAAGAGATTGGGAGAATAAAATCAGGGTACCCCACCACAGACTCAGCGTGATCTTAGGGCATAAAGCAGTAGCCATTTACCCAAAATAATTATACTGCTGTGACAGATGCAGATTTGAATTCCAATGCTTTTCTTAGCATGGCTGAGCTATTGCATCGATCCTCCTTGTGGTAGGCTCCTCCTTTGATGCAGACAAACAAGGCACATTGATCAAACATGTGATTTGCTCCTGTTCAGGATTTGGTGAAATGTCAATTCAGTGTTATGGTTCTTTCTAGCATGTGCAGGGTCAACCAAGCTGGTAAGAGTAACCTCAGTGCAGGTTCACATGACAATCAGAATAAAGCCTCTTTACCTTGTATAACAGAATTTGCTCTGGAAGTTGAGTTTGTATGGTTGTTGGTAGGATTTGGATGATAAAATTTCAAAACCCTCTTAAAGTGCTGCTGGATTTGTTCATTGATTGTTTCAGATTCCTTCAAACCCACCTGACATTTGCCAAACGCCAAATGAATCTCTCGTTCATTACCGGTAACGTGTAAGGTACCGCGGGTGGTTCTTTTTTGGTGTCACGTTTTGCTGTTGGTTGAGGTAGATATAACTCCTCATAGACAAACCCTCGTGGTTTAGATTTCAACTAAAGCCAACTGCAGAACCTTTGGTGGAGCAGGTATAATAGCGTGATTGATAAGCCAGTTAATACCTTACCCTAATGTTAGACATGCGTTGATCATGTAACCATTTTACTTGAAAGTAATTAATTAATGAAAGAAATAGGATAGGAGACGGAGTGGGGGGTGGATGACGACGTGTGGTAGGGGTATGAATTGGCCCATGTGGCAGGATAGATGCCATGGTATTGGATCTTATGGTGGCTGAATTCTTAAAAGTTTAAAGAATGATAAATTGATGATGTTTTAGCAAAAGTCGTAAATTGTTTAAAAATACAATAAATAGAGAGAAGGAGAGTATGAATTGGATTCAAGTTAGGAAAGCCACTGGGTTAGGAAAGCTATTGATTGCAATTTGTTTCATTATGTTTGATTGCTACTTTTAATTTTCTAAAGTATTTTTCTTCTCTTTACTAAAAATCCTTGGACAAGCACAAGGTTGAATCTTTTTTTCTATCTTAGAAGAAAGGTTCATAAAGATTAGTTGTAAGGATAAAAACTTGAAAAAATTGTTGTGACTAAGAACTTTGGTTGCTGGAAAAAAACCAAGGATCCTTGGTGCAACAGTTCCCCAACCCCAAATCCCTAGGGCCTTTGCAAGAAAAATGGGATTCGAGGCGCTTTAGCTAGTCCAACAAATCAACCAAGGACTTACGAAATGCAAAACATGAAAATATAAACGATTCCGAATAATGCACAAAAAATAAATTTATTTTTCAACACAAAACTTAAAACTTTATTGAGAAAGAATAAAGAGTAAGTTAAAGAAATGTGTACAAATGGTGCCTAGATGAGTAGAGTAGAAAGGGGGTTCACTTATGCAAAAGTTCAAAGCCCATTGATGCTGATATGATCTACTCCACGATTCAAGTACTAAGCCACTCTTAATGTTATTGAACCTTTCTCAATTGCTGCAACCTCATATGTGCAAGTTGGGTCACTGCTGTGGGGTGAGAAAAGTGGAAAATTTGAATGCCATATTGCTCTACATTGAGGTTTGGGAATCCCATAAATGCAGTGTTGACACCCAAAATCCACAAATCTCAAGGCTACAATACTTCCACGTTGGGGTTCAAGAGAATGCAAGTATGGGAACTTGCAAGAGCTCTTGAGTGACTGAGAATGACCCAAGTGTGGAATTATGAACAATTTTGTGTGTATGCCAAAAGTTGCTTGATAATGTTGAACTTGCTTAAAATTTCGAAACCTACAAATGGTGTTGAAAGGGGCTGCAAAATGGCCATGATTTGGTTGCAAAAATGGCTGCAAATTGGCTGTCAAATTTAGGTGACATGGTGCCCAAATTTGGGGGGTTACCATACATAGTTAGTGCTTTCCCCCATGGCCATTCTGTTTACTATAAATAGTAACCGAGGCACACCTTTCACACTGGAGATGAATCTTCCATGCTAAGCTCTCCACCATGCTTGCTAAAGTGGCTAGTCAACATTGAAGTGCATGAAGTGATAAATTGTGGTTTTTGTGGCTTCCACACTAGGGGATGTAATTTTCCATGCTAAGGGTGAAGACTCCACACTGGAGGGAAACTTTCACGCTAAGGGGAAAAGGTTTCCAAGCTGTGCATGTGGTTTCCATGCTGATGAGTCGTGTGCTGGTGGCTGAGATATCACGTACGTGATATCTCAGCCGACGAGATATCGCGTACGTGATATCACGTACGCGATATCTCAGCCGACGCGATATC
>MNCI01015499.1:2255064-2271579 GCA_015680685.1 Gnetum montanum
CGACTTGATTACGAGCATTTAAGTGTGACTGCTTGGTAGCCCAGTGGTGTAGCTAGGGGGATCTACGCTTGGTAACCCAGTGGCGTATTTGGGGTCTGCGCTTGGTAATCCCAGTGGCGTACCTAGGCCTATGCTTGGTAGTCCCAGTGGCAGTCGTGCACGAAGTCCAAGATGTGTACGGTTGATCAAGGAATCGGTTGCTCGTCGCACTTAGGCTAGATTAGATTTTCTGACTCTTTCCCTCATAGTTTAGCTTAGTTAGTATTATTTTCCACTACCTTCAGGAGTAGCATTAGATTTAGAACACATCATACACCTCATCTAGACTAAACCATACGTGACATATGCAAAACTAGTCTAGATGGGAAGACAGCGAACTGCAACCTAAGGCTAACTATCTAGATACCACAACTAGTCCATCTGCGGAGTTCGACCGGATCGCGCGTGCGACGCTCATTTCGTATGGTTGAGTGTAGGGGTACCTCGCCACTCATCACATGCTGAAGGAGGAAAGTTTCCAAAACCCCCACCCTTCTACATTAGGGATAGGTGAGATTTATCCCCCTGCATGTGCTTCCAACATAGAAAAATGTATCCCCCCTCCCCCATAAACGCCATCAAAATATCTTTTTTGGCATTCCAAAAGACATTTTTGAACCTTTCCTCTTTCTCTCTCTCTCTTCTCTCCCCCAAATATAGATACTAGGTGACTTTTTTCACTTAGGGAATGATGCTTTAACTACTTATGAGGCATTTTTCAACTCCAAAAGTATAAAGTATGTGAAATTGCCCACTATAGGTTACAATTTTCACATTTACAATGAAGTTCTGCATTGGGTTTCGTGGGGTGAAAGCTACATGATGAATATTATCTATAACATGCAAATTTTTGTGATGTTTCAATGGCCCATCTTTGTTGGTGCCTGGAGGATTAACCTGAGAGGCATCGATAAAGAATACAAAACACCATTGCATTTTATAATGCTACAATGCATACAAGTGGCATGAGAATGAAGCTAGTTAGGTCACCAAAATTGCTAGTTTAAGGTTGTGGTGGGCCATGGTACTAGTTTAAGGACCTAGTAGGTCATGTTGCTAGTTTAAGGTTGTAGCGGACCATTCAAAGAAGGCTCGCTTGTTGATGATCATCAACTACATGTAGTATGGCTTTAGATAGGAATGATTAACCAGATTGGCCAACTCATTTTCATCCATGTCAGCTATTCTGAATGCTCCATTCCTGTAGGCTTTGGTAATAAGGAAGGACCCTTCCCAATTACCTAAAAATTTTTCTGCGTGCTCATAGACAACCTTGAGGACTAGGTCCCCCTCCTTGATCTTGTGCATAGTCAAGTCATGATGATGCTATCGCTTCTACCTCTCTTGATAGTGCTCGATGTGAGTAAGTGCTTGCATATGTTGCTCCTCCACTGAATCTAAGGTCATTGTCTACAACTCCTTGTTCTATTCATCATTGCTGAAGTTAGTTGAGGCTACTCTAAGCAATGGCACCTATAATTCAAGAGGTAAAATAGCTTCAAAACCATAAATAAGACTATAAGGAGTCATGCTAGTCACCATGTGATAGGTTGTTCTATATGCCCATAGCACATGGATGAGCTACTCATGCCACTTGCACTTGCTGTTGTTGAGTATCTTCTTGAGTAAGTTGATGATGGCTTTCTTGCTTACTTTTGCTTGTCCATTGGCTTGAGGGTAGTAAGGTGATGAGAAAGAGTGCTTAATGCCTAGGTTGTGATAGAACTCCTTGGGTTCTTGGTTACTAAATTGAGGTCCATTTTCCATAACTATGGTCATGGGTATGCCAAAACAAGCTACAATGTTATCTAGGATAAATTTGCAAACTTGTTCAGATGTTGATGGGACGTGATATCGCATGGGCCGCGATATTGGATACATGATATCGCATCTACCGCGATATCACGTATGCGATATCGTAGCGCGCCACCAATTTTATAAATAAGAGGCAGCTCTCCCTTGTTTCTCCATCTAGATCTAGACCTTAGCCAAACTCTTGCCATTTTTCAATTCCAGAGTTAGAATATTTTCCATGTGCCCGCAGTAGGAGTCCCAAAGTGAACGGATCTTTATTCGAGCAAATATTGTACCTGAGCACACGTTTGTGTATGGAAATAAAGACGAACTTTTGGATAAACCTTGCAGTGCATGGATTAAGCTAAATAGGACTTTAATTATTGTGAAATTTTTAAATGCTTTATTAGTTAATTAAATCTCTCTCAACCCTCAACTCCTAGTTAAGTGCATTCAGTACGACCACTTCGAGCACATGCGTTATGCTTGGTAATCCCAGTAACAAATAGTGTTTGGTAATCCCAGCAGCGTTGCATCGGTTCAGGGTGTGAAACGGTAAGTGGGAATGGATACTGATGCTAGGGTAATTAAGGCTTAGTTAGCTAAAGTTAGTTACTTAGTCTCTTCACCCTTTCCTCTCTTAGCATAGGCAATAAAAAAGAAAAGATATAAAAATCACATGCCTCAAACTCACCAAACCATACAACTGTGACAAATACAAGTGAGTTTGGGAGGATAATGACTAATTAACCTTAGGTGTTCCATAAGGCATGTAGGCACTTAGTCTGCAGAGTTCAACCGGATCGCGTGTGTAATGCTTGTATTCGTATGGTTGAGTGTAGGGGTACCTCGCCACTCATCATTGGCACCGTTGCCGGGGACTAAGTTGTTTGTGCACTAAGTAGAACATAGGAAATCATCCACATCGTTGGGAAACTTAAACGGACCCTTAGGGTTAATCAGAAGAAAATTTAAACAACGGTCAATAGCACACTGACAAGATAACAATGTCTTCTTCTTCTCATAAAAGCACTTCACCACGTAGGGATCACACAAGAGAGTCGGTGACACAACATACATAACCAAGAACCGCCAGTTCCTCAATAGTATTGGGTGGTATATGATGAGTATATACCCAATTTTACTTTTATCCTCCATCAGTATGAACAACTGCACTGGAGAGACCTGCAAGGTAACATAGTGTTAACCCTAGATCGGGCAGTCCCTAACATGCTCCTTCGTGCTCTTGCACAGATAGGCATGATGGAACTATACATTGAATACGTTGCATGTGATTACGACACAAGGGATTACCATCGCACAGTGGTGCAACATCTAAGGGACTCACGACAGGAGAGCTATCACACATCGTTGAAGGGTAAAGGACTCCATAATGCTTCGCTTGTCATAAGAGAAATTAAGGGTGGTGAACCTATCTCAATAGGTTCTCCACAAAATGATGTTCCCCCTCCTAACGATAGTGAGGAGGTGGTGTATTAGAATGTTCGCTCCACAATACACAATCCTGGTTTTGATGCCCATGAACACCAAGTGTTTAATGAGGGAATACAAACACAAGATAAGGATGAGCATTCTAATCGTCATCACGATCGGGGTTGGGATCACTGAAGGGAAGGTAGGAAACATTGTCATGGCGATGGTTCTCCTTCCTCTTCTCCTTCATCACATCACTCACCCTCTCCTTTCACATCAGGACACAGTCACAAAGAGCCCAACCGTCAGGATCCCTCGATGAGAGAGTCGAGAGAGAGGACAAGGGCACTTTCGGGAATCTAGGCATGGAAGAAGGGAAAGTAGGGAACCATGTAGGCATCATAGATGCCATGAAAGAAATGACAATGATGAACCCCTACTAGCAACCCGAAGTATGTTGGACATTATAGAGGTTGTGAGAATACCTACAAGGCACCAAAAAGATAGCCGGATCAAGAGACTAGACATGAATAATATCCCACGATTTGAGGGGGGATACAACACTGATCCACAAAACCACTTACAGGAATTTCACGATGCTTATGCCTTGCAGAATATTGAGAACAAGTGGCAGAAATTAAAGTTTTTCCCAAGCACACTCATAAAAGAAGCAGAAAGCTGGTATCGGTCCTTAGAACTGGAAACCATTAAGAGATGGAGTACGATGCTAGAACTGTTTAACGACAAATATCAAACGTACTCCCGAGTGTCCAATTTGTGAAAACAGATCCAAGGATGGAAGCAGGGTAATCTCGAATCCTTGGATGCTGCCATGGGTCGATATTATGCACTGCTACATCGTTGCCCGAGCCATGGTTATGCACAATGGGATCAACTCCACCACCTCGTAGATGGGCTAAGACATGAAACTAAGAGAACCCTTGGGACATATGCCAAAGAAAGATTATCTGAAATTAGATCCCATGAAGTTCATAGATTGTTGGAGCAAGTAGCTAAGGAAGAAGATGAGCTACGGAAAAGAGAAAGCGCGAAAGAGTATAACCACGATCCTTCCCTCCAAAAGAGGCGAGTAAGATTCTATGAGGAAGAGGATGAGTCACCACTTGAAGAGTTTGTGAATAGAAAAACCTTGCTGCTTCAAAGTTAACAACTGAAGTTTTAGCTAAGGTAGATCAAATGTGGGACTCCTTAGACAGTAGATTTGAAACCGTTTTAAAAATCGTAAAGGAGTCTAAGGAGCGAAGTAGTAACCATGATAAGAAAAAGAGGAGAGACTTAGACCATGCACGTAACAAAGGTAAGGAAAAAATGACTATAACCGATGAGGTTGTGAACTCTGATATAGACAATGAAGGTGGATGTGAGATCTGCCAATATGACCATCCTAAGGGATGTTGCCTAATAATCTCACATCTGCAAGAGTCTGGGGTATATGCACTCAACCCAAGACTTAACAAACGGTAGGCACCCCGAAAGTTACCTTATCCCCAAGGTAACCCAAGGCAGTTCCACCAACCGTTAACGTATTATCTAAGTGGAACTCCACCACAACCTATCAAGCAACACTAGCAGTGGCAATACCCACAGTCATGGAGATGTCACTGCCTAGACAAAAATACCCTTACCGGTAACTAGACCCGTATGGCTATTACATGCAGCAGCCAGTTTCTCCAAGTGACTCTATGGGTCACGTAACCCCACAACGTCACTACCAAGTTGAAGAGAATTTCAAGACTCCCTCTCCTGGAAGAGACACCCCACATGCACACCATCCTCTGAATCCATCCACATCTCTTACGCCGATAGTTCCACTACCATCCACTCCAACGATGCAAGGGGAACTTCCCACTCAATTGCAACAACGCACTACTACGAGAGCTGTAAACCTTCAACCTGTTGTTGGTTCTGACAACCATACAAAGAGAAGACATTTCTTTAGAGCCAAAAGCTCAAACAAGCTCTCACAACCATGAGCGGTTGGGTCTATGACCACTCCTCCATCAAGTAAGGCTTTGGAGNTGGTTGGGTCTATGACCACTCCTCCATCAAGTAAGGCTTTGGAGCTCTCTTCAAACTAACAACAGAGCTCAACGCATATGGTTATGTTAACAGATACCGTCACTAACTGGATAAAGGTGGGCCACCTTCCCAGGAAACTCTCTGATCCTGGAAGTTCCTTAATCTACCTCCAAGTCGCTAGGAATGAACCACGTAAGGCTCTTCTTGACTCAGGTTCCAGAGTCAACTTCATATCACAAGGAATGTATAAAGCTTGGAACCTACCCCCACTCAAGAAGAGAAATATTCAATTAGAGCTGGCTGACTAGTCCATCACTATTCCCTTGGGATAGGTTGAGGACATTGTTACCATTGTGTGTGGTTGATCATACCCAGCCAATTTCCTAGTGATCCAAGTAAACAATGACAAAGGGGACTTCCCAATTATAATGGGGAGGGCATGGCTCAGTACCATAAATTCATGCCTAGGAATATGTGATCTTTCCCTGGAAATATCTAAGAAAAATATTTATAGAAAGATCAAGAAGAAGAAAGTTCCATGCATCACATACAGTGATACTGAGGGTGATGACGTACAGGAGTGCTATGCATTTCCTGTATGCAACTGGTGTGCCCCGGAAACTCAGATACAAAGGTGCCTGTATGTAGCAACCACACAACAAGAGAACACCTAGTGGTTGACAGCTAATAAAGAGAGCAACCCACCAATATGCATGGAACTAACTGGGGGAACAACTCGCGCCCACAACGAAAGCATAGATAATTTGGAGTATGAGCATCGCCAACTTCCAACCCTTAACTTGAAAACATCAATTGGGAGAAGTTGGACACTTCTAAAAAATTCAAATAAGCACTCATTATTTTGGATCTCTCCCTTTCAATTCAATCATGGGGGAGATGGCCACCTATGCTGATCATTTGAAGCCCTTAGTTCTTTTAAGTTTTTGTTTTACACATTTTTGTTTTGCATGTTTTTGTTTTACAAATTTTCTTAAATTTTATTATTTTTGTTTTACAACATTGTTAATACTTTTTCTTTATTTGTGTGTGTGTGTGTGTGTGTGTNTCTATGATCTCTCCTAGCTTGAAACTATACAGTCCCCTTCTTCAAAATAATAAGAACTATCAACAAATCTGTGACTGAGCATTTCTCAAACTAAGGAAGGACTCAAGGATTGAAAAGGGTGTGGCTTCAAGGGAACTTGATGTATTTGTGTTGGCCATTCTCTTAGGTGCTTGGATGTTTTCTTCTTGAGTTTTCTTACCATTCTGACATTGCTACATTATTGGGAAGCTGAGCCAATCAAAATAAAAATAACAAAGTCTTTGCATGGTGTGGTTCTCACGAAAAACACAAAAAAAGAAAACAACAACAAAATAGTGAGGATTCAAAGCACACCCCTTAGATGAAATAATCACCTGGGCTACAAGCACTGGTTATGGAACTAAAATAAACATGTTCCCTCTAACTAAGGCCCTTCTCGCTTCCTACTTTCTCCTCTTTTGTTTCGTCGGGATGGTGGTGGCTCTTTGGTAAAAGCATTCTTGTTACTTCAAGTGGATAGATGAGTCAAATGTATTAATGCAAAGTCACTAAATGTGGGTTGTTTGAGGCCATATTTGGAATGGGATCTACTAAGTCACATTAATCATTAAATACATAAGGGGTTGTACACCACCTTGTTCTTGAGATTCCATTCCATCCTCTTCTTTTCATCATTCTTTCTCCATTGTTCACCTCATTGCCGGTTGTATCATTAGTGTATATTTTGGTTGATGCATTGTTTTCTTTTTGGTAAATTCTTGTGGTTAAGACTTTAACTCTTATTCCAAATGACATTCCTAGAGCCTACGGACTCTCTAAATTGTGGGTTTTTCAGGGCATTAATGGCATGAGCTTGATTTGGGGAGGACCCACTAGCATTTCTATTTGGTGCACCGGTTAAATTATTTTCCTTAACATTTTTGCAATCAACTCTATTTTGTTCATTTCCATCTTAACATCCATTTTATTGACGTTACAGTTGTCTCTTTTTCTCCATCTTCCTTATTCCTTTTCTTTTTCCATTCTATCGCTACCAGAGGTTTGCTCTTAGTCATGGGGGTCCTGACCCAATTTTTTTCAATTTTCTCCTAGCCCCTACACCTTCAGTAGTCATCGATATTATATCTCTAGATCCGTATCAGCCATACCACAACTCAGCCAATGGACCTTTCACCGAAGCAAGGTATTAACTACATTATGATTCATTTATGTACCATCCAAAATCGTCGGTCTCTAGCTGGAAGGAAACAGAGACCGTGGGATCACAGGACACGCATAGAAGACCCTACCTTCGCCTGAGGGCGAGCTGGAACGAACGAAGGTAGAGTACCTTGAGTGGTCCGCACGTGGATTAGACAAGGATTTCCCCAAATGTACACTGAAGTGCTATATGCTGGGTTATACGTAAATGGCGTAACAAGCGTGGATCAGAGTGTAAACAGCGTAACAGATGTGAACAGAGCGTAGATGTAAACAAACACAAACAAAGTAAACGTAACAATTAATGCAAACAATAAACGATTTTAGGAGGAAAATGTAACAATGGCATTACAGAATGAAAGTATAATGCACCGGTCTAACGCAGTTGTGACTGGAACACAAGGTGAACGAAAAGCCCTGGTGGATGCAAGGATGATTGGTTCACACTGTAGGCACAGCGTAGAGGCTGTTTGCTCAGCGTATAGGGTTTTCCAGTGTAAAAGGTTTTGTGCTTTGGTTCGCAGCGTCTCTACTCTCTGGTATGCTTTAGAATTTTTTGCCAACCCTCGTTCTAGTGAAAAATGGGGCTTTTATACAGGTTTTTGACACTAGACTCGGGTTGGGAGACACATGGTGCGTTGACTGAGTGCAAAAGCATAAAATTTACAAGTGTACAATATGTTACATTTGGTAGGTGTATACGCTGGGCGTATACGCTGCGTCTGGTGAGTGTAGACTGTGGGCGTATACGCCCAGCGTATACGCTGGATGTGCTGGACGTATGCGAATTTGGGCGTAGATGCTGTGGACGCTCGGCATATACGCTGATGGATGCTGGCGTATACGCTGGGGCGTATATGCTGATGGTCGTTGCCTTGTGCCGAATCTTGCATTGCAGTGCTGTTTCCATGCCGTCTTTGGGGATTTCATGCCGGGTGTGTACATCTGTTGTACCTACCGAGCGTACATATGAGGCATGCACGCTGGATGTGTACGCTGGGAATGTTGAGCGTATACGCTGGGGCGTATACGCTATGGATGTCAAGTGTATACGCTGGGGCGTATATGCTGTGGATGTGAATTTGAGCATATACGCTGGTCGTATACGCTGAGACTGCATACTTAGTGAAAATTAAGTATTTTGATCTCCGAAGTTTCCATGTGTGTCACCGGATGTAGCCGTGGTCGTTTGTGAGTCCCAAGGACCTGCTTCGTGTTGGAGAAGTACTAAGCTCGAAATTTTGTGATGTTTCATTGGCACCTCTTTGTTGGTGCTTGGAGGAATCGACCCGAGAAGCGTCAACAAAGAAGTGCAAAAGACCACAAGCAACTTGATAGAGACCCTATCCATTGCCACTTGACTAGACATCATCGCACCAGGTTCAGTAGTACATGGGATTTAGAGAAATTTGCATCTGGATAGGATCGTGGAGATTGCAGGGATTGGGAACTGCCCAAGGGATTGTGCTTGGTAAAGGGGAGGGTCTGGTGTGTGTCATGCTGATCCTTGTCAACAGCCATGACATAGCGGACTTGGAATTCAGACATGCGATGTGTGTCCTTTGGCAAAACAAGACTTTTGGTTAGTGTTCAAGAGAACTTATTGGCAAGGCCAAAGCTACATGATGATGAGTTGCATTCTTTAGAGGAACATGGCCCTTCTTTGGAACTTGTTGGCGGAGAGCCAAAGCCATGCAACTGGATGTTTCCAGATTGTTTTTGACATGAGTACTTGGTTTTAAGACAATTGCCTTCCTGCCTGGGGCTTGTGTGGAAGTGCCAAGTGTCCTTTTCTTTTCTTTTGTTATTTTTTTTGAAAGAATCTTTGCTTTGATCTTGTACTTGTGCTCAGGTGCTGTGTTGTGTGTTGCAACTACTTTAAAGTGTTACAGTGTGTGACAGCATGTGCAAAGTTTTGAATGCACTGGGTGTAGCTAAGGTGTGGCTGAGTAGAGTATGTTGATGAATGGGTAGGGCATGTACTGGGAAATGGGAATGTACTAATGAAGGGTTTGATTTAGTCTTGCCATGTGTGCTATGAACATTGCCTCATCTTGCTGCTTATGACGAAATGCATTCTTGTGCGAAACTTTCGAGTGTCATCCTGCAAACATAACTCCAAGGAGACAAGAAAACCATGAGTGAATAAATGAGCTTAGACTTAAACAGCTACTGATGGAACAAAGACATTGGAGGTGATTTCAGGCACTGTGTATAAATGGCAACAATGTTGGTAGGATTGTCTGATGGCAGCAATGTTGGTAGGATTGTCTGATGGCAGGCGATGCAGTGATTCTGATGACTGAATGTGGCCCAAATTGTGGAACTGGAGATGAACTTGCCAGTTTATAGTCTTAGCGGACTCTCATGGGTTAGTTTCATGTCATAACTTGTTGGACATTGCCCGTTTAGCGTCGTGGCGGACGTTGCATTACCAGTTTCTAGTCTTAGCAGACCATGAAGAGGCAAACTAGTTTATAGTCTTAGCGGACTTTGGTGGTTGTACCTGTGACAGTTTACTGTCATGCTGGATGAGTGCTAGTTTATCGTCATTGCAGATACTATGTGGTATCAGTTTAGCGTCATGATGCCGGGGCGATCTATGATATCAGTTTTAAGTCATGATCCAGGACTGTTTTGTGGTATCAGTTTTAAGTCATAATCCTAGGACTCACACGTACCTGACTATGTTCAGACGTAGAATGGCTTCATGAACGAGTGATTAATTGGATTTTCCAACTCATTTCCTTCCATATCAATTAACTTGAATGCTCCATTGTTGTATGCTATGGTGACCAAGTAGGGCCCTTCCCAATTGGCTGAGAATTTGTCTGGGTGTTCCCGAATGGCCTTAAGTACAAGGTCGCCTTCTTTGATAGGGCGCTTGTGGATGTCGTGCCGATGTCGTTGTCGTTGTTGTTTTTGGTACCACTCGATCTGATCGAGCGCACGTATGCATTCTTCCTCCACCGAGTCCAGGTCAATGATGCACAGATCATTATTCTGTTGAAGTTCGATGCGTAGTACGGTAGGCCCACAATGTGTATACCAATTGTTCGTGCTATCTTCGCTTGCTTTGGGTAAGCATCCTTTTGAGTATTATAATGATGGTTTTGTTTGTTGCCTCTACTTGCCCATTTCTCTGAGGATAATAAGGGGATAAAAATGAGTGTTTGATCCCTAGGCTGTCACAAAAGGTTTTGGTCTCGGCACTGCTAAATTGTGGCCCGTTGTCAGTGATGATTATCATCGGAGTACCAAAGCGGGTTACAATATTTTCGAGAATGAAGTTGCACAAGTGTTTAGATGTAGTTTTTTAAAGGGAAGTAGCTTCTACCCACTTCGTGAAATATTCTATTGCGGTTCTAATAAAACTATGCCCCACAGAAGATGAGGGTGTTATTGGGCCAATAAGGTCCAACCCCCACTTTTGAAAGGGCCACATGATTTGCACCGTATGCAACTCGTTTGGTGGGACATGGATTAAATGGCTATGTTTTTGGCAGGTACTACATGTTTTAACCTTGGAGAGACAGTCATATTCCATGTGTGGCCAGTAGTAGCCTAAGCGTCTTATCTTTGTTGCCATGGCTTTTGGTGCTATGTGTCCTCCGCATAGTCCCTCATGTACCTGTTCAACAATGGTTTGGGCATCAGTACTACTGACGCACGTTAGCAATATGCCTTCGTAGGATCTACGACACAACGTATCACCTACTAGGGTATACTACTTAGAACGTTTGCTTACTGCATCCTTTTGTGCATTTGTTAGATGTCGTGGTGTTTCACCGCGTAGAAGGTATTCTTTGATGTTGTCATACCATTCCATTGCGTGTGTTGTACTAACAGATGCGACTGGCAATGTGTCAAGAGTATCAGTTATTGGTTCGGCACAACTGATCACGGAGCTTGGTAATGCATGGAACATGTCTGGCGATATGTTTAACGCTAATGTGGCTAACGTGTCTGCAATGGTGTTATCGTTTCTAGAAACATGTTGCACATCAATGTTTTCAAATCGCCTTATTAAATATTTTTCCAAGTCACAGTACAGTGGTAAATGTTGGGCTTTACATGTATAAACATTTGTGACTTGGTTTAAGACCAGTTGTGAGTCTCCTCTGACTACAAGCTGTGTGATGTCTAAAGCCAATGCTGCCGTGAGACCTCTAAGGAGACCTTCATACTCTGCTATGTTGTTGGTACAATGAAAATTGAAACGATAAGCAAAGGGTCAGATCTCCCCGGAGGGATAGGTGATGATAGTGGCTGCACTTCCCCCTCGAGAGGTGGATGCCCCATCGAAGTTTAGAATGGCATCGTAGTCATTGGGCACTATGTCTATTGCGCTTATATTCTCATCTGAGAATTCTGGCTCTATTGTCGCTTGATCGTGCGTTGGCGACATGGCCATTTGACTTGCTATGGCTTGACCCTTAACTGATGATTGCGCTATGTAGTGCAGGTCAAATTCAGCTATCATGGCTTTCCAGTGGGCTATCCGACTCGTTTCGTAAATGTTTCCTGTTACAGCCCTTAGCCCATTATCCTTGCAAATTATATTAACTTGGTTACGAAAGAGGTAATGTCACCATTTTCTTAAAGAAAAGACCAAAGCTAAACATGACCTCTCCACGTCGTTATACCTTTTCTCGTGGGCAACTAATGCGTGGCTTAAATATACAGGAACTTCGGTTCCGTCATCTTGTTTCTGGCAAAGCATAGACGCGATTGATGAATCAAAAGTGGCAAGGTAGATGTAAAACAATTTATCATTTCGAGGTGGATAAACTGTAGACAGCCGGGCAAGTGTTGTTTTAATGTTATTGAATGCTTGTTGGCACTGTGGAGTCCATTCAAAATGGGCGTTCTTGCGCAACAGGTGATTCATAGGTTTTAATTTGTCTGTTAGCTTTTCTATAAAACGCCTAATAAACTGTAATCTACCTTGTAGACCTCGAAGCTCGGTAAGGTTGCCTGGTGGTTTCAAGTTTATTATGGCCTTAACCTTATCAGGGTCTACTCGTATCCCTGCTTCTGAAGCTATAAATCTAAGCATTTTTCTTGTCTTGACACCGAAGACACATTTTTTCGGGTTGAGTCTTAGTTCGTACTTTAAACAACGTTTTAATACTAAGTCGAGATCTTGTACATGTTGTCCCGCCGTTTTTGATTTAACCACAATGTCATCCACATAATTGTTGAGTGAGTGTAACATGTAATCGCTAAAGATAAATGTCATCGCTCTTTGATATGTGGCCCCAGCATTCTTGAGACCAAAGGGCATCATTATATAACAAAAGGTTCCCCATGGTTTCATAAAGGTTGTCTGAAGCTGATGCTTCGGGTTGATGCGTATTTGATTGTATCCCAAGAAGCCATCCATGAAAGATAATAAGGCATGTCTGGCAGTCGAATCAACAAGTTGATCAATGCTCGGTAAGGGAAAATCGTCTTTTATGGTTGCAACATTTAAATCCCGGAAGTCAATGCATAAGCGAATGCTTCCGTTTTTCTTCGGGACAATAACCATGTTGGATACCCACTCGGTGTAATCAACAGCCCCAGATGAAACTAGCCTAATATAGCTTGGTGATCTCATTACGAACTGCCAATGCCACTTTGGGTTTAACCTTTCGTGCCTTTTGTTTTATGAGTCTCAATTTTGGATCAAGGATAATGTTATGCTGGACAATTCGAAGGTCTAACCTGGGCATGTCCATGTAAGACCAGGCGAACGCTTTCATGTTTTCCCTAAGCACGTCCTTAATGTCTTTGGCTAAATGTGGTTGTAGTAATGTGCTTAATTTTAATATTTTAGTTTCCCCATCGGGCATGGTTATTGGGGTTTCGTTCAACGGGTCTTCGGTGATATTTTCGACTTCTATGTCGAGGGATTTTGTCATGCCTTTGTAGTTGTCTATTGTTTGCTGTGTTGAGGCTATGACTACGTCATTCGTTGATGAACTTAAGTGGATGAGGTTTATGTTAATGTCCCTTTCAATTTTGCCATATAGTCCATCGATGATTAGTGGTTCGGTTAAATGCTGGCAATCCATCGAGCTTGCTCCTGCCAATAAACAGAGAGCTGAATGAGCCGATGGGTATCATTCTACGCTCTTTGGTAATTTTAGATTATGTGCTGGTAATTTTAGATTATGTGTACATGCATGATGGTGGATTATCGTCACACCGAGATGCATGGCAGTTTAATGCCTTACCGGGTCGTAGGTGGCAATTTAACGCCTTACCGGGCCAAATGTAATCCGTGGGTGGCAGTTTAAAGCCTTACCAGGCCGTAATGGGTTCATATATGGTAGTTTAAGGTCGTACTGGGCCGAATGTAATTCGCGGGTGGCAGTTTAAAGCCTTACTGGGCCGTAATGGGTTCGTATATGGCAGTTTAAGGTCATACCAGGCCGTAACGGCAGTTTACGCTGTAATGTTTGGCGTAAACGCGTGAAATGGGGTTCACAGGGGGAACTGGGACGTAGTAATTTTGTTTATATTTTAAATATATNAAGAGTAAGTTGGGAGGCGGCGGCGTAAGCGGCGGCGGCAGCGAAGGAGGAGTGCTATATAAAGGAGGGGGGGCGTCATTTGTTGTTACTTTGCGTTGTGAGCATAAGCGGCTGAGCATAAACTTTACAGCGTAAGCGTAAACTATCAAACCCTGGCGTAAGCATAAACCTGATCGTGAGTGTACAACCCAAACCCTGAGCGTAGACACTAAAGACCAAACCTTAGCGTAGGCGTAGAGCATAGACGTCCCAGCGTCGGCATAGAGAGTTCCAACTTTCAGTGTAAATTGTTAATCTCAGCGTAGAAGACACCAAGATGGGCAAAGGCAAGGAGGTGGAAGGCCAGGGGAGGAAGGGTCCTGACTTGACCTTCGCAGAGGAGACCGAAGCCATGCTGCAGTGCCTGCCCAAGCCGAGGATTCCGTCATGGCCTAGATCATCGCACAGGTAGGCTTTGATCTTGTCTTTGTTAATTATTTTTTGCTTGTGCGTGCTTCGTAGCGTAGACAGTCTCGTAGAGGGGTTCAGCATATATGCCGAGCGTAAAGTTTAGCATAGAGACCTCGGCGTATATGTCGAGTGTAAATTCACAGCGTAAAGTCGGGTTAGCGTAGACTGTCATAGCGTAATCTGTTTTATTAGCGCACAGCGTAAATGCTTTTTCTTGCTCAAGGCGTAGACGATTGTATCAGCGTAAACTATGGTGTAATCAGTTTTCTATGCACGAAGTTCTATTCTATCAACGTAAGTTTCTGTTTCATCGGTGTAGACGATCTATGCTGTGACGGCGTATACGCTGAGGGTTCCTTCAGCGTATACTCTGAGCGTACACAGTTGTCTTTTTAAGTATGATACAACGTAGACTTTTTTTTCATGTTTTCGACGTAAATTGTTTGTTCAATGTCAAGCGTAGACTATTTACGCTAATAGCCTCTGTGGCGTATACGCTGAGGGTTTCTTTCGCGTATACGCTGAGCGTAGACAATTCTATGGGCAGCGTAAACAGTTGGTTGTCAGCGTATACGCTAGGTCAGGCAACGTATACACCGGGCGTAAAGAAATTTTGATAGCGTATACGCTAGGTTTAGTAGCTTATACGCCGAGCGTAAACAGTTAGGAAATGTTTCTAAGTGTCGGTCTACGATGTGAACTTTTGTTTTTTGCATTGTTTTGATGCGTGGCTGATTTATCGTGGCATCCTGATTGCTTGCAGGGATAGTAAGTCTTTTCTCCTTGTTGTTGAGCTCGTTGGGGTGCTAACATGGTTTGGCCCCATTGAGGCTGATGAGCCTACCCTGGATCTAACTGTGGACAACAATGGGGTCTGGTTTAGAGAAGGTGCGTGTGAATTCCTGGCCTTCATGCTAGACAACTTCGAAGTGGCAATCTGGTCGCAGCTAAGTGAACTGGTGGCACGAAGTGTGCTTGAGGCAATGCTGTCGGGAGCCGCGGAGGGTGTCATGGTCTTCATAGAAGAAATTGATGAGGGGGTCGTTTGTTAACGAGGATGGTTCTACCTGCGGGCCCAGGTCTACACGCCCGTTAGCGCGTGTGTGGGCACAGTTGCCGCGAGGGCTGGACTACCTCAACAACATTCTATTCATAGCTGCACATGCGCACACATTGTTCCAGAATCCCCATGGCACCGTGTACTAGGTGGATAGGTAGGACCATTTAAGTTTGTTGTTTCTTTTTGCTGTTTGGTATTTGTTTCTGTTTTGACATCCATTTTTTTAGGCCTAAAGTTAACTCGGATGGAACATGTGTTGAGGATGAAGGGCTAGCTCTTGCTCGCACTACTCTAGAGGCTTTTATGGCAGGTTCCACCCTTTGTGGAACCATATTGGGTCAAACAAAGGGTGATATCGTTCATTTTCATAAACAGTTCTCTAGAGCGTTCGCGATGTGCAAAGCTCGTGGGTGGCTGCATGAAGACTGGTCAGACAATGGACCAGTCTTCCCCTGTGACTCTGGCAGCACATCCAAGTCAACAACTAACGGTAAATGAGGAAGTTTCCTAGCTGTGCTAACGTGTTTTTTTAACTGTTGAGAGTTATACTGATATGACAATATCGCATCGTATTTGCAGTTGATGTACCTCCTAGCGGGGACCTAGTTACAACGGGCCGAACTGAGACTACGTTGTCAATGAAGTTTGGAGAGGTCAGTAAGGCCCAAAAGTGGTTTCGTAACCATGCCCCGCCATCTATTGTTCGTTGCTTAGACAATGTCGGCCTCATGGAGCTTTTCACGACCCCGAGTCCTGATGTATCAATTGCAGAAATGATTGGGATCGTGGATTCCTTTAATGAGTCTGTCTCCTATTATAGCACCCGAATTAAGGGTGTTAAGGTAGTTTTCCATCTGTCTCCTGAGTTCTTTTCAAACTTATTTGGGGTACCGGCAGATGGCATAAGTGTAGTTTTAGACAGGGCTCATAAA
>MNCI01015499.1:2275370-2326542 GCA_015680685.1 Gnetum montanum
GCCAGGCATCCTAATGACGTAGGGGCTAGGTTTGCCTTGCGTTTGTGAGGTGGAGGTTTGGTAATCATTAGGACTTGCGGATGTCCTAACAACGTATGGGGTTTGTTTAGGCAGAGGTTGGACCTCCGCTGTTGCAACTGCAGGCGGCACCTGGACTATGAAAGGGGAAAGCCAAGTAGGAGGGGTTGATAGATTCGGGGTAGTGACAGCAGGAGGTACGCGCACTACATATGGTTTTTGCG
Source organism: Gnetum montanum (assembly GCA_015680685.1). Classification (NCBI taxonomy): domain Eukaryota; kingdom Viridiplantae; phylum Streptophyta; class Gnetopsida; order Gnetales; family Gnetaceae; genus Gnetum; species Gnetum montanum. The sequence continues at coordinate 2,275,613 of MNCI01015499.1, forward strand.
GGCTGAATGTTGGTTGAGGCGTGGATGCGGATGGAGCAGGAGGGACATGGACTACAAACGTCTTATTAGGTGTTTGTTGTTTATATTCAGGGTAGACGGTGTTAATGTTGGGTGTCTTGGGTTCATCATCAAAGCAGATTGTGTTGATAACGTACGACGCCTCTTTGGTGTTCAGAGGGTCTTTATACACCCCCATAGCCTGATTTTGCGGTTGGACCAGGTTGGCCTCATCAAAGGTGATTTGGCCTTCGTCGATCATTCGTTGTATGTCCTACTTCAGGGTAAAACAGTAATCCGTGTCGTGCCCATTGCGTTGGTGATAATCGCAGAAGCGATCCATTCTAAAACCTTTGGGCACTGGAGGCTCATCCGGTGTTGCTAAGCTTGGGTTCTGAACGAGTTGACAGAACCAATCATGTCTCTGGATGGCCACTGGGGATAACTGTTTGTGTTTCATTAACCCAGCCTTCAGGAGTTGATCGAAGAGCTGGGATGGCTTCATAGGCAACGACGTATATTGAGAGGGTTCTTTCCTCTCAAAATTTCTCGTATGGTTTGGTGTTGGGTTCTGCGGTGATGATGATTCCAGCGTGGTTGTAGGAGTAGGTTTAGTATAGTTAGTAGGGGCTATAGGCAATTTGTTTTGTTGTGCCATGCGTGCTTGTTGTGTTTCCACTATTTTCGCTATAGTTGCTTTAGCCTTCTCTTTATCTTTTTTACTATGTTGATTTTTGAAGGCTAAATACGCAGGATCATGGCTATTTTGAGCCGCCTCTTCTATATTTTTGATCTGTACAAAGGCTTAGTTAAGGTTACGCGCATTAAGATACTACAATTTGGATTTGAAGAAGTCATTAACGACCCCCTTTAGAATTGTGAGCATATATGTCTGGGGGATCGGCTCATGTAGCTCATTGAGAGCGGCACTCCACCTCTGAATGAATTTTTGTACAGGTTCAAGCGATGCTTGTTTAACCTATATAAGGTTGTCCAATGTCACCTCAGGTTTCAAGTTATATTTGAACTTGGTTACGAACTGATGTAACAACTCTTCCAAGGAAAATATAGAATTCCTCGGCAAGGCCCGGTACCAATCAAGTGCTCTCCCTGCGAGGGACATGGGGAACACTCGCAAAATGGCATGGGACCATGCCTGGAGTAACGCGCATTCTAATATAAACGTTATTAAGTGGGCGTTGGGGTCTGTCTCCCCGTTATATTAAATTAGTGTTGGCAACGATATTCCTTTGGGCAAAGTTAGGGGCAGGATGGAAGGGCTAATAGGGTCATCGTGGTAAAAGTCCACTACCTTTAACTCTCCGTTGGCAGCTGTTTTGAGGCATTTAACCTCGTCAGTTAATTCCTGCATTAATTTTTTAGCATCCACCCAGTCTTGGGCGCTAGGTGAGGCAATAGCTTGGGGATGCGATATATTATACAGATTGGATTGTTGGATGGTAGGTTGGAAGGCTGAGAGCTGTGCAGTCGGCGGTTGGACTTGTGGGATATTCATAGCGTGTGGCACTAGGGATGGCACATTATAGGTGAGAGGTTGTTGTTGCTGTGGTTGCGGCTGTACTTGGGGAATGTTGGCTGGGGGAATCGTATGGGATGGCACGTTGTGGTGAGAGGGTTGATGTGATGGCACACCCATCGCCGCCCATTTTCCAGCCACGTTTTGTGAAGGAACTCCCTGTAGGGTTACAGCAGTCGAGGGGCTCCATGCGTTTGGATGTGCGGGATGTAGTGAGTGGACGTGGATGCTGGTATCACATGTGGCATCCCTATCACTCAAGGCGAGAAGGTCGCTCCCATGTTATTGTGTGGGGGTGGTAATTATGAGGATGGGCCTGCGGGTGTAGCGGGGATGATAGCGAGAGGGAGTGTACTAAATTGCGGGTCGGTTGCAGGAGGAACGTGAACCAGCGTTGATGCTTCTAGTGGAGGTGCTTGCGCATAGGTGAACCTGAGGTGTTGGACGGGCATGATTTCCCCTGTGCCTGGATGAAGCAAGGGGTTGATGTATGTTTGTGGGCTAAGGGTGTGATAGGAGTCTTCGTGTTCGGATTGGGCAGCGAACTCATCCTCCTCTTCCGGTTGGGGATCTACGGCAGACTGATCCAATGACTGGCTCCTTTGCAGGAGGAGTTGTGTGATGAGCTTTGAGTACTGCTTTGGAATAGGGATTATATCGTACGGGAAAGGGATGAACTCGCATCCCCCTTGTAGAAGAGTTTGTATTGCCTCTTTACCTCTATTTCGGCTCGATCTACGGCTAGACCAGCTTGCATCTTCACACATATGAAGTTGTACTGGTCTTGGGTTATAATGTTAGAGGTTGGGTTTCTCCTTTGCAACCTTAGGGACCGGCGAGGCCCCGCTGTGGGTTGTACAGTCGACTGTTGAACGACGGGTTATTGGATAGCCATGGTTCCTATAATGTCGGTGACTTGAGCAGTTGTAGCTGTGGTGTTTACGGGGTTCATGATGACCTGTTGAGGGTATGACATGGTATAGGGATGTGAGATTAGTGTACTGAGTACAACGTAAACCTATGTGGTAACGTGCAGCGTATACGCCTCAACATCCAGCAACGACAGCGTAGACAGCGTATAGGGATGGAGCGTATAGGATCAGCGTAGACAAGTCTACAACGTAAGGAGTGCAGTGTATACACTGAGTAGCGTATACAGTGTCAGTGTGCAGCGTAAACAGGTTTTACAGCGTACAGAGGGTGGTATATATGAACAGTAGCGTAAAAGAGTTTGCAGCATAAAGAGAGTAGCGTAAACAAAATCTCAGAGAAAGTCAGTGTGCGGCGTAGAGAATCTACGGCGTAAAAATCGTAGCGTAAATGGACGGCAGCGTAGACAAGTCTACGGCGTAAAAATGTACAGCATAAACTTTAACAATCTTGTGTACAGCGTAGACAAACTTTGCGAGGTAAAGCATGTAGCGTGTACTCAGCAGCGTGGACGCTGGGAGACTTATAGAACCCTCGTGTGGCAAACAACGTAGACACTGGGAGACTTATGGATGGAAGGGTTTGAATTGAACAGTGCAGACGCTAAGCAGCGTAGACGCTGGATAGTTTGTAGGCTAGGTTTTAAACTGAGCAGCGTAAACGTTGGGAGGATTTTAGAAGGAATTGGCGTATGGTCGACGGCGTAAACGCTCAACAGCGTAAACTCTGGGAAGCTTGCAAGTAAGGTTTTAGGCGGAGGCCCTCCTTCTAGCGCCAATTTCTGTACTGTCCGAAATTGTCGATCTCCGGCTGGAAGGAAACAGAGATCGTGGGATCACAGGACATGCACAGAAGACCCTACCTTCGCCTGAGGGTGAGTTGGAATGAACGAAGGTAGAGTACCTTGAGTGGTCCACACGCGGATCAGACAAGGATTTCCCCAAACGTACACCGAAGTGCTATATGCTGGGTTATACGTAAATGGCGTAACAAGTGTGGATCGAATTGTAAACAGCGTAATGAATGTGAATAGAACGTAGATGTAAACAAACGTAAACAGAGTAAACGTAATAATTAATGCAAACAATAAACGATTTTAAGAAGAAAATGTAACAATGGCATTACAGAATAAAAGTACAATGCACCGGTCTAACGCAGTTGTGATTGGAACACAAGGTGGACGAAAAGCCTCGGTGGATGCACGAATGACTGGTTCACACTGTAGGCACAGTGTAGAGGTTGTTTGCTCAGCGTAAAAGGTTTTGTGCTTTGGTTCGCAGCATCTCTACTCTCTGGTATGCTTTATAATTTTTTCCCAACCCTCGTTCTAGTGAAAAATGGGGCTTTTATACAGGTTTTTGACACTAGACTTGGGTTGGGCGACACGTGGTGCGTTGAATGGGTGCAAAAGCATAAAATTTACAAGTGTACAATATGTTACATTTGGTGGGCGTATACACTGGGCATATACGCTGCATCTGGTGAGCGTAGATTGTGGGCGTATACGCTGGATGTGTTGGACGTATGTGAATTTGGGCATAGATGCTGTGGATGCTGGGCGTATACGCTGATGGATGCTGGCGTATACGCTGGGGCGTATATGCTGATGGTCATTGCCTTGTGCCGAATCTTATGTTGCAATGCTGTTTCCATGCCATCTTTGGGGATTTCATGCCGGGCGTGTACATCTGTTGTACCTGTCGAGCATACATGTGAGGCGTGCACGCTAGACGTGTACGCTGGGAATGTCGAGCGTATACGCTGGGGTGTATACGCTGTGGATGTCGGGCGTATATGCTGTGGATGTGAATTTGAGCGTATACGCTGGTCGTATATGCTGAGACTGCATACTTAGTGAAAATTAAGTATTTTGATCTCTGAAGTTGCCATGTGTGTCACCAGATGTAGCTGTGGTCATCTATGAGTCCCAGGGACCTGCTTCGTGTTAGAGAAGTACTAAGCTCAAAATTTTGTGGTGTTTCAATTTACCCTTGCTAATATAAGACTATGTTGTGTGTGCAGATGGATATCCTACAACAACGGATTGGATCTGGAGAGAACACTTGGAATGGATCAATGCTGAAGCAGTTATGCAAGGAATAAGATTGATGGCATGCTTACGGATGGACAATGAAAGGTGTAATCTTGGCATTGGTAGCAGTAGACTTCTCCTCTCTTTTCTCTTCTCTCTCAGCTGCCAAATAAGGCCTGATGTTGCTGTTGTGAACACTAGTTTTGTCATGTTCTGTAATGATGATCCATTTACACGTCATTCCATTCAAGTCAATAATCCCATACCTTCCCAATATTTTGTAAGGAACTTGAGGATGAGTTTTTATTTAGTCATGGGGGTATGATGGGACGTGATATCGCATCTGCCATGATATTGCATACGCGATATTGCAGCATGCCGCCAATTCTATAAATAAGAGGCAGCTCTCCCTTGTTTCTCCATCTAGATCTAAACCTTAGCCAAACTCTTGCCATTTTTCCATTCCAGAGTTAGAATATTTTCCATGTGCCCATAGTAGGAGTCCCAAAGTGAACGGATCTTTATTCGAGCAAATATTATACCTGAGCACACGTTTGTGTACGAAAATAAAGACGAAATTTTGGATAAACCTTGCAGTGCATGGACTAAGCTAAATAGGACTTTAATTATTGTGAAATGTTTAAATTCTGTATTAGTTAATTAAATCTCTCTCAACCCTCAACTTCTACTTAAGTGCATTTAGTACAATGGCTTCGAGCACATGCATTATGCTTTGTAATCCCAGTAACGAATAGCGTTTGGTAATCCCAACAGCGTTGCATTGGTTCAAGGTGTAAAACGGTAAGTGGGAATGGATACTAATGCTAGAGTAATTAAGGCTTAGTTAGTTAAAGTTAGTTACTTAGTCTCTTCACCCTTTCCTCTCTTAGCATAGGCGATAAAAGAGAAAAGATATAAAAATCACATACCTCAAACTCACTTAACCATACAACCATGACAAATACAAGTGAGTTTGGGAGGACAATGACTTAACCTTTTGTAGGTAGTGATACAACTTAGTTGGTGATACATGTATAAGGTTGCTATATCATTGGCATGTGTCCCATCACTTAACCTTTTGTAGGTAGTCATTTTTCATATGGGACCAATAGTAACATAATTGTCTAATCTTAGTGGCCATGGCTCTAGGTCCTATATGTCCTCCAAAAACACCCTTGTGAACCTCCTCTAGGACTATTCTGGCTTCGATTTTACCTAAGTACTTTAGGAGTATGCCATCATAGGATCGTCGATATAATGTGTTATCATCTATGATGACATATTTCTTCGATCACTTGTGTACAATGTCCTTTTAAGCAGTAGTCAGGCCTTGTGAGGATTCACTATGCATAAGGTAAAATTTAATATCTTCACACCACTCCTTGGGAGGAGTAGTATGCACAACAACCACAAAGGTATCCTCAGTGTTTCGAGTGATGGGAGCAGCACAATCCACGATTAAGGTGGGAAATTTGCTAAACACATCTAGTGTCACACTAAGGGCTAATTTTGCAATTGCATCAACTAGGGAATTTTTGTTTCGAGGTATGTGTTGGATATCAATGTTTGTGAATTGTTGTAACACGTGCTTTCCTAGGTTACAACAAGGTTGTAAGTGCTTAAGTTTGCATGCATAGACTTTGGTTACTTAGTTAACCGTGAGTTGTGAATTGCCTTTGATGGCTAGGCATCTAATTCTTAGGTCATGAGCTACCATTATCCCTCTAATCAAACCCTCATACTCCGCTATGCTATTGGTACATGCAAATCCAAAATGATAGGAAAAGGGTCGGATCTCACCATATGGGAATGTTACAATGGTAGTAGCACTGGTCCCATGGATAGTTGAAGCTTCATCAAAGTTCATGATTACCTCATAACCCTCGAGCACTTGGCTAACTATGTTAACATGTTCATCAGGGAACTCAAGAATCTATGGCTGCTTGATCATCAATAGGTAAAACCTTGAGTTGTACAACTATAGCTTGACCTTTTGTTAAGGACTGAGAGACATAATGGAGGTTGAACTCTATGGTTATGGCTTTCCATCAAGCTATATAACTACTTTCATAGATGTTGGTCATTATGGCTCTAAGTATGTTGTCCTTGTGAATTATGTTGACTTGGCTTCTGAAGAGGTAGTGTCTCCATTTCTTCAAAGAGAAGACTAGTGCTAGATAATACTTCTCCACTTTAGTGTATCAGGTCTTGTGGGCAATTAATGCATGGCTAGGGTAGTATATAGGCATTTTTGCTCCATCATCATGTTTCTAATAGAGTAGAAAGGTAATGGATGTATTAAATATGATGGGATAAATGTAAAACGGTTTATCCTCTTAAAGAGAATGGATTGTCAGTAGTTATATCAACTTTTACTTAAGGTTTTCAAAGGCCTTTTGGCATTGAGTCATCCATTCATAGTGAACTCCTTTCTTAAGCAAGAGTTGCATGGGCTGTAACTTATTCTTAAGCCTAGTGATAAACCTATGAATAAACTATAATCTACCTTGTAATTTTCAAAGCTATTTAATGTTGGTAGGCACTGCTAATTTGGATATGGCCTTAACTTATCAAGATCGATGTGTATCCTTGCTTTAGAGACTACAAAGCCAAGCATCTTACTGGTCTTGACACCGAAGACACACTTCTTAGGATTAAGCCTAAGCTTTTATTTGAGGCATCATTAAGCACAAGATCTAGGTCATTAACATGGTCATTAGCTATCTTAGACTTCATGGTCATGTCATCTACCTAATCATTAAGTAAACCTAGCATGTAATCATTGAAGATATAGGTCATGGCTCTTTGGTAGGTTACTTTGGTGTTCTTAAGGTCAGAGGACATCATGGTATACAAAAAAAGTACCCCATGGGGTCATAAAGGTCATGCTAAGTTAGTGCTATGGGTTGATCCTAGTTTGGTTATATCCTGAGAATCCATCCATAAAGGATAACAATGCTTGTCTGGTTGTAGTATCGATAAGTTGATGAATACTAGGCAAAGGGAAGTCATCCTTGATAGTTGCTTCTCAAAAATCAATGCAAATATGGATACTCCCATTTTTCTTAGGAACTATCACTATGTTGGATACCCATTCTTTGTAATCGATAGCCCTAATGAAACCTGCTTGGTAGAGCTTTAAGATTTCATTACGAACTACCAAGGCCAAATCAGCTCTAGTCTTGTGCACTTTTTGCTTAATTGGTCTAATGCTAGGATCTAGTATGATGTTATGCTAGACTAGACATGGGTTTAAACCTAGCATATCTTCATATTACTAGGCAAATGCCTTAATGTTGCTTTGTAAGACTTTGGTGATGTCTTGAGCACATTAAGGCTCTAGTAAGGAACTTAGTTTAATGTTTTTCTCCTCACCACTATGCGTTGTGATAGGAACCTCAATTAGAAAGTCTTTAGTTATGTCTCTTGCTTCTAATTCAAGGGTTTTGACTAGGTTTTCATGCCATTCTAGAGGTTTATCTATTGAGGCTATGTGATCTACAAGACTCTCAAGCTTAAGATCTAGGTAATCAAGGTCAATACACCATTTAATATCACTGTGAGATCCATGTAGACATAAAGATAAACTTATTTGCTCCTAGGTATTTATACTTTGATCCTGCATGTCAACTAAAAGAATATTAAGTGACACCTAGGTAAAAGTAAATAAATAATGTTAAAATGCCATAAAACACGTGCAAATCTAACATAATCAAGGCCATCCAAGGTCATCAGTGAGATAATGTCAATTCTACAAAGTGCAATAGAGGTGAACAAAGATCACATAAAGGTCAAGCAAGGGGAAGTATAAGAAGTAAGGCTACAAATGGTCAATAAAGGCCACAATTTTGCTAGTTTTAGGCCTTACCAAGCCATGATTCTAGTTTAGAGTCTTGGTAGACTATGATGCCAATTTAAGGCCTTAGCGGACCATGGTCATATGGTATCAAATGGTGATCAGGGAAGGTCAAACCTCACTATTCCATGCCATTTATAGGCCAAACAAAGGTAAATAAAGCTGTAATAAGATAAACAAAAAACATATAAGGCCATAGAAGGTTAACAAGGCTAACAAGGCAACATAAGTCCAAAAAACAAGCCAAAATATTATGTAATAAGTCAAAAATCAAGCAAAATAGGCTATATATGTTAAAATTTGGCTAATATAGGTAAAAAATGATTAGGTTTTGATAGTTTTAGGTCTTAGTAGGTCATGTTCTGAGGCTATAAGGCTATTAGGTGAGTTCAATCATCAATTAGGATTGTTTGAACCAAAAAATTAAGTGTTTTGATGCTTCCACATTGGGCTCAGTGTTGAAACAAAGACCCTTAGTGTGAAAACCAAGGAAAATAGGTTTTGGGGTACTCAAAGGTCCAAAATTAAGGTTCCAAGACCTTCCCAAGGTAGCACAAGATCATATCTATCAAAATTGAGCACCCTGGAGGTTTGTAAAGGCTAAAAAGTAGGTCCTAAAGCCTTCCCCCCTCGTTTCCACATTGACCAGCATGGAGAACCAAAATCAAAGTAAAACTAAGGTCAAACATGCTTAAATAGGTAATTGGAGTCTAGATCTGAAAGTTGTGCATCTTTTGATTTTGTTCTGAGGTAATTTTGAGTGTCAAGATGTGTCAAAATGGATTCCCCCCCTTTTTCCACACCAAGAACAGTATCCTTAGTGTGGAAAAATAGGGGACACTTGTTTTATGAATTTAGAGTGATTTAGAGGCACTTTGGCCAGGTTTATAGGCCCCTAGGATTGTAGACTTCAATTCTGCAAGTTTTTGGCTAATTCGAGCACATTTGAAGGTTGTTTAAGGGCACTTAAGGTCTCCCCCTATTTCCAAGTTAGGGAAGTTACTCCATTATGGAATAATGGGGGGAATGGATTTTGTAGGTTGAAATGAGGTTAGACAATCAACATCATGAGGTTATGAGGTTCTAGGCTTCTCCGGTGTAGATCTTTGTCTTCTGGGAATGCCATCTTTTCATCAAAAGTGGAAAAGAAACTTTCCCCCTTGTTTCCATGCTGGGGAAGTTACCCTAGCATGGAAGAAGGAAGAATCTTAGATTTAGATCAATTTGGATCATAATCAACCATGCATGTTATCTTTTGGAGTTGCCAAGGTTAAGGGCTATGGATCCATGTCAAAATTTAGTAGTTTGGGCATCCCTAAGTGTTTTTTTTTTGGCTTCTCCTCCTTTTTCCATACTAGGGATGGAGAGATTAGTATGGAAACCTAGGGGAAATCACTTTTTGGCCATCTAGGATCATTCTTGTGAAGTTTAAGTTCTTATGACTACTACCAGGATTTTAGAGTGCATGAAAGATCATTTAATGTCATTTTGAGGTGTTTAGAAGTCCCAAATATGTCCTCCCTTGAGTTTCCATGCTAGGGATACCATCCTCACCATGGAAAAAGGATCGCCAATGTGGAATAACCATGCATCTTTTATTTAGGCCAATTTTAACCTCAATCAACTATGCATGTTAGCCTCTAGGGCTACTAAGGCTGACTAGGGTTTTATGTCAAGTTTTGGCCATTTTGGGTATTTTGAAGCATTTTTGGGCTTCAACCCATTTTTTTCATGTCAAGACTAGGATCCTTAGTGTGGAAAACTAGGGGAAATCACTTTTTAACCTTTTGACATATGTTTCTTAAAGTTTGAAGGCTCTAAACAATGTTAGTAGGGTCCTAGAGTGCATGCAAGTTTAGTTAATGATGTTCTATGGTAGTTATGAATCCAAAATGGGTCTCATCCTTCCTATCCACGTTGAGCAACATGAAGGGGGGGGGGGGGGATCTCCAATATGGAGACACCATAAAACTCAGATCTAGTCCAGTTTTAACTTCAATCGACCATGCATGTCAACCTTCGAGGCTACCAAGGTTGAAGACTAGGGTTTGAAGTCAAAACTGGTCAGTTTATAGGTTTTTCAAGTGGTTTTTAAGCTTCCTCTTCTTTCGCCATGCTAGGGATAGTATTCTCAACATGGAAAATTGGGGGAAAATAGATTTTTATCCTTTCGCATCATTTTTGGTCATGCATGTAGGTCCTTGAGGTTGCTAGTGACGATAGTCAATGCTTGGTGTTAAATTTTTGATGTTTTGAGGGTTGATGAGTGGTTTTTAAGGCTTTTCCCATTTTTCCACACTAGGGATTCCATGCTTAGTGTGGAAAATTAAGGGGAAAGCTTTTTGGCCATTTGTAATCACTTTCGATCATACATGCAAGCTTCTAAGGTTGCTAAAGTCTATTGCCAACATCTAATGTTAAATTTTGGTTGTTTTAAGGGTCATTAAGTAATTTTTGGGCTTCCCCTCCTTTTTCCATGATAGGGCTTCCATGCTCAACATGGAAAATTGGGTGGATGAGATTTTTAGCTTTTTATGATCATTTTGGCTATGCATAAGTGCCCACATGGTTGCTAGTATTGGCCGTCAGTGCCCAAGGTCAAGATCTGGTCATTTTGAAGGCTATGAGGGGATTTTCAAGCTTCCCCTCTTCCATCCAAGTTAAGGATGGAAGGATTTGTGTGGAAGAGGTCTCCCTTAGTAAATAAAGTCAAATTTAGGCCAAACTGATAGTCGATCGATCATGCATGTCAACCTTCGGGGTTGTTAATGTTGATAATCAATGTTGGGTGTCAAGAATTGATAATTTGAAGGCTTCTAAGTGCCTCATGAAATCCCCCCCTGTCTTGCATGATGGGAATGGTGGCCCTAATGTGGATGAGAGGGGGATCATATTTTTGTACCATATTTGACCACTTTTGGAACTTCCAAAGGGTTCTGGTAGGGTCTAGGGATCATCGGGCATCAAGAAATGTTAATTAGGTCATCAATTTAGGTCATGTTTGGCCTCCCCCAATCTATCCATTCTAAGGGTAAGAGGCGTAGCATGGAATAAGCCTCCCTTAGTGTGGAAAACACAAAATCCAAGATTTCAACTAGTTTTGACTAGGTTTGATGGGGTTCCAAAGTAGCTAGAGATGCTTGGAGGGGTTCTAGGTCACATGGGGTCCATTTTGGGGTTAAACTTATGCTAGATGGGTCTTGGGAGGTAAGAGTGGGTGTTACCCCCTTTCTTCCATGCTAGGCACTACTACCCTCACGTGGAAACCCATGTGTCTTGGCTTGCTTATGTCTTATCCACTTTTGGGAACCTGGGGTTGAAAAAGGTAGGTTTGGGTTACCAAAAATAGCAAAATATTTGTAATTATAATGATTTTACAAAATAAGAGGTATGTTTCCACACTAGCCATGGTATTCTCGATGTGGATGCATGGGGTTAAAGTTTTCATAAGGTTTTCAGTGTCAAAATTGGTAAAAATCTCAATGTTGATGCAAGTTTTGGTCAAGAATGAAGGTGTAGGATGGGGCCCACAATCCAAAAAATTTAAAATTTTGAAAAGTGAAGTTGCTTCCCATCCAAAACCAACATGAATTAGACTTTCCCCCCTTGCACTTTAGTGCACTTGGAGTTATGCTGCACTGAATTAGCAGCTTGGATTTCAAGGTGTGTATTTAAGTTTTAGATGAGTTTTATATGTCAACTTTTGCAAGTTTTGATCACAACTATCATTCTATAGCAATAGAACATTGGAGAAGAGCTTTGGTAGAGGTTCTTATGGTAGCAGCAACCAACTTTCAGCATGCAAGCCTCCCATCTTCTTGACAACCAATGTTAATCTCTCACCCTTCTTAGTTTTCAGCCATTTCTAGTGTTGAGCTTGCCATGGTGCCAAAGTAATGAGGGGGAAAGTGCTGAAACCATATGATCTAGAAGGTGGATGAATGTGCCCAATAGTTAGAAGAAGTACCTAGGCCCATCTCCATCTATGCTTCTTTTGTTACTACTCCAAGGTAGGCAATTCTACCTATTTTTGCCTTTATTTCTTATGGTTTTTCTAGTTTTTTACTTCCTATGTGTTAAGGCTATGTTTTCATATCCACTTTAGTGGAGAGATCAAAATGGAATTTTTGATGAAATCCCACCTCCTATTTTGGCTTCTCTCATGCAGATCTATAATTGTTTCATTACTTTAGCTTTCGTAGATTTGATTTTGAAAATAGGTCTTATTGTTTAATGTTTTTTTCTCAAAATTTTGGGGTGTGGCCGTTTTTTCAAATCTAGGTCTTAGGATTTCTCAAAATTAAATTTTAACAAAATCCTACCCCATTATTTTGGTGTGAATTTTAATGGGTTTGGATATTTTAATTGTTTCCATGGCTATATGAACTCTAGGGTTTGAGATTTTTGAAGTTTTGATATGAAAAAGTAAGTAAATTTGTATATTGTTTTCTTTGTATAATAGTTGCACATCTGTAAAATTGAAGGTTATAGGTTTGTAGCCCATCAATTAAGCTTTATGATGGCTATTGTCTCATTTAATTTTACCTCAAAACGAAGAAGTTATGGTTATTTTCCTAACGTTGTGTAGTTAGGTTGTTTGTGCCACTTTTGCAATTTCATGTAGTTTTGCGAATTTCTTATAAGAAAATGGCAAAGGTTATGGCTAAGTAGGATTTGGCTTTAGCTTTTGAATGGAGGTGGAATCACTCCAATTGAACTTAAAACAAATTTTCTACAATTTTTTTACTAAGCATGTGTAATAAGGATGTTTGTGCTGTTTTCGAATTATTGTCAAAAGTTACAAATTTTTCCTTCATAAATGAAAAAGGTTTTGAATGTTTTCTAAGCATTGATATGTAGGACACAATTTAAAATTTCAAAGAGTGATGGAATCACTTTTTTTGAAGCTCAAATGAATTTTTGGCAAATTTTTTACCAACCTTACACAAAAAGGGATAAATGTTAATAGCTACAGTTTTGGCTAAATTATTCCATGTTTTATGGATATATGGCTATAATGTTTTGATTTTAATGGTCATGACTATAAGGTTCATAATTTCAGGATTCTTTTCATTGTGGAATCACTAAAATTAGAGTAAAAACAATTTTTTAATGGATTTGTTAGCTATGGTTGTGTGAACAAGGCAAAATCATGGTTGTAGTACATTACCCATTTGGAAATGGAGGTGGTTGATAGGTATAACTTATGTTTTTCTTTTGTGAGCATGTAAAACTAATGCTTAAATTTACTTTTTAAAGAAAAGTAAAAGCTTTCTCTATTTTAAATAAGCTTTTACTATGGTTACATGGCTTTTTCTAAGTTTATTATGCTTTTTCTAAATTTGTGTATAGCTTAGATGATTTTTCCAAATTTATGCATGCTTTGCATAATTGAGATGTTTTTCCTAAACTTATGCTTACTTTTTCTAAATTTATGCATAAATTGCATGTTTTTTAAAAACTTTATGCATAATTTAGACTAATACATAGTTTTTGGCTATGAAATTTTAGCTATAAAGGCTATAAATTATGGTAATAATTATTTTATGGAATTTCTTAAGCTAATTTAGATAAACATCCAAGAGCTTTTTACATAGGCTAATTTCACCTTTGACTTAGAAAGTTTTTCCTAAATTTGTTAAGAAATTCCAGCTGGTCATGATGTAAGGTTATGCAAGGTTGTAATAATGTTTTCTTGTGGAATTACTTAAACTAATTTAGATAAACACCTTAGAGCTTTTTACAGAGGTTAATTTCACCTTCAACTAAATGTTTGGTCCAAATTTGCTAAGTAATTTCAATTGGTCATAATGTTTTTGTGCTTTACTTCATAAAGGGTCTTTTTGAGGCCTTTCCTCATCATAGTGGAGCTGCTTGGTATTTTGTGCTACATTGGTTATCCTAAGACCAACACCCCACCACATGAAATGTATTTTGGAAAGCTCTCATTATGGAAATGTCTTTTTTGAGGCCTTTACTTCCTTGCCTATCTTCTTAGGAACTTCAATGTGATGTTGTGGTCACACTTGTCCACGGATGTAGATTGGGTTTGTGTGGAGACCCTACTGCCTCAGGCATCTAGCCTAATTGCTAGATACATTACTGACATGTTGCTTTCTAAGACTGCAATGGGACTAGCAAATGCCATAAGTCCATGTTAGCTTACAGAGATCTAGATGATGCTAAATTATAGTTAGAATAATACTAAAAATACTCTGATGGTGGTGCATAGAGCCCACACATTATTCCAAAACCCACCTGGCACTGTGTATTGTCTACAAGGGTAAATATGATTATTGTAATGTTTTTATGCTTTTGGCTTAATTACCTTCCCTAACTCCATTGATTTTTACAACTTCTTGCAAGTACAAGGTCAATGATCAGGGCTTGATCATTAATGATCAAATCTTGGTAGTGGCTCCAAATTCTTTGGACGAATTCACCAAGAGTTCTCAAATCAAAACTATTGTGTATCAATAGTTAAGAGGGGAATTTGCTAATTATGCCCCCAAGTTTAACCATGTATACAAAAAGTGTTAGGATGATGGGACAATGCACAATTGGTGGGTAGATGCTGATAGCATGGATCAGACCCTTATAGCTAGGACCTCCACATTGTAGAAGAAAAGGAAAGCTAAATGTAAAGGCTTTAACTTCTAGTGTTTTTATGGCTATAACTTTGAGTGTTCTATGACTTTTCTTAGTTGTTGAAATTGCTCATATTGATGCTAAACTTTGGTTATTGCTTCGTAGAACCTTCCACCTTGGCTAATGTCACTATACCACTTTCAGGTTCACATCATGAGGATACCCTCATCTTAAAGTTTGGTGAAGTAACATCAACATAGGAGTGGCTAAAGGGACAAGTTCCTAGATACATTCAAGCAAACATCCAATGTGCAGATTTGCTCAATGTATTCATGACACCTATCCCTTCCATTCCTACTATAGAGATGTTACATGTCATCGACTCCTTCGATGAGAAGGTTGGTCATTTTAGCATCATCATCCAAGTTGTGAAGGTGAATATGGACGTAGGTGCTGGCCTCTTTCACAACTTGTTTGGTTTCTCTATTGATGGGGCAAAGGTTCCCACTAGGACAGTACAAGAATTGGGGCCATTACGATGAAGTTTTAGAGTGTCTTGGTACCAACATGGGCCACTCTAGAACTTCAATGGATAGTTTCATGAACCTTAATGGAAATAAATCATATCCTTTGTTTAGTTCTTATGCATTTCCCAAACTACTATCACAAAAGAACGTAATTGACTTAGCATAGGGATGGACCTTTAAGATGGTCCTGATGGAGGACATCAAATTTGATTGGATGGTTGCTTTGGCTATTAGGCTTTAAGTGGAGATTCGTTGACTTTTTTTGACACTTCTACAATAATACATATGCATTTTTCATTTTTTGCAAGTTATCTAAAGAGGTTCATAGAGTTTCCAGAGGTGTACAAGAATGGACGATGGGTTTCCCAAGACCAAAGCCAACTTTCTAAGACTTGGATAAAGCACATTTATCCAATAGTGTAGGCTCAAAACCCACTAGAGGGGATGGATGATATGTTATCCATCACCACTAAGAATCTTGATGTTATGTAGTATGAGTCTCTTGACAACACTAATGATGATGAGCCTCTCTCGTTTCCTACTAGTGTCTAGGATGCTAGACGATGGCACACAGAGGCCAAAGGGAAACTAGGGAGAAACTCAAGAGACCTATGAAAGAGGCACCCCCAGCATCAGATCAGCCTACCCTAAAGAAGCTTAAGCCATCATAGTAGGTAGTTGTAGGTATGATTTGTTTAAATTTTCCTATTTCATGTTCTAAAGTTTATGGCTACTTTATGGTTTCATGTGTTAACTAGTTCTCCATGTGCTATGGTTGTAGATAAGCATCAGGCTATAGCAGCCCAAGTTGTTGTTGAGGAAGAACAAAGGCATGTAGAAGAGACACTCTTAAAGCAACCTATGATTGAAGGATTTGTTGATGTAGGTATAGATGATCTAGATGCCTTGTTTGGTGAGGCAATACTAGGTACCTCTCCCATCATCATCCCAAAGGAGGAAGAGGAGGAGGAGCTAGGTATGCCTATGCCTTAATATTTTTGTTATATCTCATTGGTTATATTTTGTTTTCATCCTAACCTTTGAATGATTTTAATACTTATAGTAGTTCCTGAACCACCAGTGTAAGCTCTTGTCCCTAAGTTTCATGTGAAACCATGGGTAAAGACTCTAGAAAAAGTGGAGTTCATGTGTGGTATAGCTAAGGGCATCATTGATCAATTACATCAGGTTGCACCTGAGATAGCTAAGGATTTTTTTATGTGCCTTAATGGTGGGCTTTGCTTGCATTATGACTATCTTAGGTTGTGTTTTATGGTTGTATTTTATGCTTGTGTAGTGCCTTCTATGAAGTAGGACCCCAGTAGAGACATGGAGATAAACTCCTTGTGTAAGCTTCCCTTTGATGTGTCTAGTGTACTCATGAAGTTGTATGAGATTGATATTGATTTAGCAATGATGTGTGCAAAAAATTCATGGGAGAGAGAGAGGTCCAACAAATCCCTATGGGAGGAAGTTGTGGACTTAAGGGAAAAATCTTAAAGGTAGGAGGATACAATTAGAAATCTTTGAGACTATAAGGCATTTGTAAAAGCCCAAGTGGCTAGCTCAAGGGAATTACAGACTAAAAAGATCACATGGGACCACTATTGGCATGTCATTTAGGACAAAGTAGTGGTCCTATGAGGGATGGTAGAACAACATATGAAAATGGACCTCATCTCCCAAAAGGTTGAAAATTGGAAGGATCACTACGCTTGGGTCCTAGAGTGGGGCAAGATACAAAAGGCCCATAAGCGATAGTATAAGGCAGATCATGGGGCCTACCTAAAGTGGCTCAAGGAGGAGTCAATTGAATGACTTAAGAGAGAGCTATTCATTTAGGGGATCTAGGTAAAGAGTGCTTATCAACTTTTTGAAAGTACTCTCAATGTGAAGCAATCCCCTACTCTTTACATTACGACTGTTGTAGGTGAGACCTCTATAACTACTACTACCTAAGAGCCTCCTAATTGAACTTCTATAGATAGGACCAACATTCTTTCTAGTGTTGCTCTTGGGGATGTTGACTAGGTCAACAGAATAAAGGACCAGATCCTTCATCATTTGGAGGAAGGCCTTCCCCATCTACCCTTGGAAGTAATGGAGCCAGAATCTCCACAGGTTTAATATATTTTATGTTTTTGTTTTTGTTTTAAGTCATGATCTTGGCTATAGGTTACTAACTGACTATATGTTGTTGCATTCTAAGCTTCAAGAGACATTGGCAACCCTAGTGGTGAGGGTGGAAATGACCCACCACTTCCTCCTTCAGATGCCACTTAGCAACCTTCTTTAGTTTAGCTTGTTGGCTATTTAATTTGTTTTTACATTGATGGTTATGATTATCCAAGACTATGTTATAGATGGTTATTATAATTTGACATTTTTGCCACAAAATGTAACCATGGCTATATATGTTATGGACATTTTAATTTTAAATTTAAGTTTTGGTTTTATTTTTGGCTATATGCATCTATTGTAGTAGTGGACATTGTAAATGTTACAAACATTGAAAATGACTATGTTGATGTTTTTGGTTATAACATTTAATGGCTAATCGACAAAAAGAAGTATCATAATAAACAAGATGTTTGCTAGTTTTAGGCCATTTTAGGCATAGGTTATATTGTGAAATTTTGGCTACATCGCTAGTTTAAGGCCGTGGCTGGCCATAATGCCAGTTTAAGATCTTAGCAAATCATAGTGCTAGTTTAACATCTTAGCGAATGCGATGCAAAAGAGACATATATTTATAAGGCTTTTTCAATCATTAGAAATAATAAAAAAAGGCTGTAGTAAATAGGAAAAAATGCAAACAAAGTTAGGCTACATGCATAAAACAACAAAGATATAATAAACTACAAAAGAAAAGTAACGCTACATGGCTATCGGTGCATCTGGTCATAGGGGCATGGGAAGGTTAAGGTAAACTTCACTTGTGCAAATTATTCTTAATCTTTGCAAGATTAGGGAGTGATTAAGGCCTACTCTACACAAGCTTATATTCACCATCCCCTTCACTTACAATGTTAAAAGGGAGTTCATCCCATAATGTATCCCATTGCTTATCATTATCATCATTGGATGTCTTGGGTTTTTGCTCTTCATGGTTGGGAGATTCTTTATGAAGCTCCACTTCAAACCCCTATTCTATGTCTATGTTGTTGATAGGCAAGGGAACCACTTTATCACCATGAATGATGATTTCACTTCCCTCATAAGAAAGGTGAATTTCTTGATGGATGGACAAGGACACAACTCATAATTGAGCCAACCAAGGTCTTCCTAGGGTCAAGTTGAATCTTGGTGTTTCTTCCACCATCAAGAAGTTGGAAGTTGTATGGAATTGTTCTCCAGCTACAAAATCCAAGGAGATAGACCCCTTTATAGAAACTCTTGATCCATTGAAGGATTTAAGAGTTGCGGTGGTTGTAAGTTGTACTTGCTTAATTAAGACAAGCATTCAAAAATGGTGTATGAGATGATGTTGGTCGCAACTCCATCATCAACATGCACTTGATGTATTTTAAATTTTCCTATGTGTATGGTTATGAATAAAGGGGCTATAGTCACTTCACCATTTTGGGGATTAATCTTAATTTTGCTATTGCAAAATGTTAAGGGTGTTGACTTCTCCTCCCCTGGTAAGGGAGGAATCATCATTGCATGGATGGCTTCCTTATTAGTAGGAATATCCTCACTAATGGGTATGGAAGTCAACATTTTGACTAGCACCTCACAATGTGTGGCGGAAGTCATGATTAGGTCATACAAGTTTAGGGTTGTGTTTTTCTGCTTGAGGGATTTCCTGACTTGGTCCATTGCATTGATGAAGTTTTTAATGTTGACCATGGGCTTGTCACCCTGATTGTGCTTTACTTCCTCTATGCATCCCAAAAAGCAAACTTTACCTTTAGGCTGTGGCTATTGTGGCTCTTCCTTGTTGTTTTGGTTGTGAGCTTTAGTATCCTCCTATAACTTGTTGGTTGAAGGGGATGGGGCAGAGGGGATCATGGATATAGCCAAAATGGGAGTGGGCTTTGGTGGGCTCACTTCCTTTCATACCTCTATCTGCTTATCTCCCTTGTTATCAAGCTCTTTCTTATGCTTCTTCCTTTGTTTGGCTAAAGTTTTTTGGTTGTCCACCATTGGCTATGAGGAAGAGGCAATAGCATTAGCCACCATAGGGGGTCATTGTGTAGTTGTTAGTTGGGCTATGGCTATTTGGGTTGTATTGGGATGGAAGACCTTGATGACAAAAGATTCCCTTGGAGGCATTCATGATGGTACTTTTACAACAAAGGGGGATCTTGAGCTATGGAAAGCTGAAGAAGCCCTTTCATTGTAGAGGGGTACTTGAATCACAAATGGTTCTCTTGCAAGTCTCTAATCATCATCAATGTTGAATGCTAAAATAAAATAGGGCTATCATTAGCATTCAATGGATCTTTGTAGACCTACATCGACTAGTTTTGTGGCCAAACTGGGTTGGAAGCATCTAAGACCAGTTCACGCTATCTATCATCCTTTGTAGGTCATCCTTCAATGCAAGGTAGAAGTTTGTGTCATGAATAGGAAATTGATGATAATGGTAGAAGTGATATAGCTTGAAGTATATAAGCAACTTGGGATCATATTTAATTGCTAGAGATGGATCTTTGGCTATTTTTCATAGCTACTCATGTTTCTTTCAAGTGGCTTTAGTCATTTGTTTATGCTACATGCATCCACTTTTTAATAGTTGGTCTAGTAACTTAGATGGTCCTAATGGAAATGTAGTGTATTTGGACCTATCCTTCCTTTCGAAGTTAGGTTTGGTTGTTGTTGATGTAGTGGGCCCAAAAGTTGATGGTTGGTTATTACAGTAATTAGTGGGGGCCTTGGGTGGATTGACCTTCAGCCCTTGGTTTATGGTCTTTGTTTCCTTGGTTACAAATACTATAGTAGTGTTGTTTTGTTTGCTCTTTTCTTTGTCTCTTCAAGTGTGTTCATTTTTATATGCTATATAGGGCAAATCATGACTAGCCTTCGTGACATCCTCTATTTTTTTAGTTTGCAAGAACACTTGGCTAAGAGACCGTGGATCAAAGTAGTAGAGTTTAGACTTAATGAAGTCATTAGATGCTTCCTTTAATATGACTAACAAGGCTTCAGCTATGGGCTCTGGTATTTCATTTAGTAGTCCATTCCATTGCTCAATGAATTTCTATATGGGTTCTAAGGGCCCCTGCTTAACCTTCATGAGTTAGTCAAGCATTGTGTTAGGCTTCAATTTATACTTGAAACGGTTAAAAAACTTGGCTACTAAGTTCTCCAAAGAGGATATGGATCCTTTGGGCAATGTGAAATACCAATCAAGTGCTTTACCAATCAAAGACATAGGAAAAATCCTTATGATGGTATGAGGCCATGGTTGCAAGAGTAAACATTTAGATCGAAAGGTAATAAGGTGAGCATTAGGGTCACCTTCTCTATTATATTTTCTATATTGGGAAATATGAACACCAAGAGAAAGTGTCAAGGGTGGGACTACAAGATTTATGGGATCATTCTAGTAGAAGTCCATAATCTTGATAGTTTGTTTGGTAGAGGCTTTAAGCCTCTTCAACTCCTTCATTAGGTCTAGACAGCTTGATCCAAGCCTTGTGATGACCCCATAGGTTGTGAGGTTTGTACATAAGCTTGTTGCATCTATTGTAAGGCTTGTGCACTCATTATGGGTTTCATGACAGAAGGAAGAGGTTGTGTTATGATTGTGGCTTGTGGACAAAACAAGGAAAATGATGTTTGTGCTAATACTTGAGGCACAAATGGGACAAATGGGGTGTGTAACCTTTGTGTTGCTTGGGATCCTATGGTGGCCTCCACATGAGTAGTTAACAGATTTTTGGTGGTAAAAACCAATATTGATGGTTTTATATATCAAGACTATGTAGTAAATGACATTGATGTGTTATAGTTTGTTATTTGTGACATTTACTAAGTGTGATGTGTGGCTATAACCAGTGTGGGATCTACCACTGTAGGGTAGAAAGGAGTGGAAGATGGTGGCACCATACCCATGGAGAAAACAAAAGAATTAGAGGAAGGTGTTGTGAACTTGGGGGATGCTTATTGGAATAGTCTTTCCATGATGTTTTCAGACTTAGATTCTACCTTAAATTCATCCTTCTATTCCTATTGTTCCTCAAAGCTATGCTCATCATCTTCCTCTTCCATGGTAATAAATTAGGCTAAGATGCTAGAATAGATGTCGTTAAGGAAAATTTGTTCATACGGGGAAGGGCTATACTCCTTTCCACTCCTATGTATGAGCTCAAACTCCTTTTTAGCCTCAACTTAAGTTTGTGGAATTAGCATGCCTACTTGTATTTTAGCACAAATGTGATTATAATGATCTTCATTTATGACTGCAAAATAAAGACTCTCCTCTCTAATCCTCAAATATCACTTACACTCAATGATGGCAAGGTCTTTGGGGTCATACAACCTCATGGCTTGTTGGCTATGATCCTCACCAATGAGGGTGAAAGGTAATTTTGTGGATTGTTGGAAAGACATGGCTATAGTGTTGATATTGGCTTAAAATAGGCTATAAATGGTAAAATAAAAGTAAATTTTAGCGAATGAAATTCAAAAAATCTTAAAGAAAATGAAAATGGCAAAAAAATGATGTACTTACTATAATTAGTAAGTGGGGATAAGAGGGGTTTCCCCCCTTACCAGAAATGGAAAGTTAAAAATGTTGGTTTCAAGCCTCACCGAAGTTGGCCTTCCAATTGCCTCTACGTTGGGTATGGCAAGGGGGGCATGAAAAGAAGGGGGATGAGATAATGGAAATCTCACACCTTCTTATTTCAACATTGGAGAGAGTTGAGGAGGAGGGGGGGGTGGGGGTTTGTGGTTTGTGGGCAGACTAGGGGGAGGAGTTTGAAGGCCAAAATGAAAACCTGGCAATTTCCAAGGATGGTTTTGGCAGGTTGCCAACTTTTACCACAAAGGATGGAAAAGTAGACTTAGTTGGTATGGAAACCAACGTTAGTTTAGTGGAAAAAATGTAACAGCCAAAATTAAATGGTTGTTAAGGCTACCACACTAGCTTTGCTCTAGAAATTCACAACAAGTGTTGTGAAATCTTAGCACCCAGCAACCTGCAACTTCCACATTGAGGTTTCTGCTATAGGAAGGTAAAGGCAATGTTGGATTCCTTGGGAGTTTTGGTTTTAAAAAATTAGAAAATTACTTTCAACTTGCAATGTTGGCAATCAAATAAAAGTATATCTAGTCATGAAGTTAGTAACAAATCTCACCAACGCTAGCCTCCTAACTACCTCCACATTGGGTATGGCAAAGAAGGGAAAGAAGGGGTAACATCCCATCCCTTATTAAGAATGGAAATAATTGTAAATAATGTAATTAACCTTCAAATGAATAGGAACCTCATTATGAAAAGTTACAATTATTCATGTATCCCTTGGAAAAGGGTTTGACCTATGCCATTTAAGGCTAGGGTTAGAGGTCATGCCAACATGGAGTTGCGAAGCCAAGAGAGGCAAGTAATGGAAGCTGGGTGAAGTGAGACAAAAAGGGACTGATCACCCCTTGGTAGGATAACTTAACCATGGTGGCAGTGTTGAATTGCCTCTAAGGCTTAAGTGGCATAGGAAGACAACCTAAAGGACGTTATGGTACTCTTTTCTATCAATAAAATTTATCCATTTTTCTTTGTTTCATTCTTCAATACCAATTATTTATTTACCAATTAATTCATTTATTAAATATTTATAATATTTCTAGAATATTATCTAAGGAAATGATAAATGTAATAAATTAAGTGATCATATTTTTACAACATCTTGGAATGGGATGTCACATTTGGTATCAGGGCAAACCACAATTTAGAAGCCAAAGTATAAGAAAAACCTTATTTTATTATTATTGCTATTATAGAACACAAGTACATTAAGAAAAATAATAAAATGAAAGAAAATATTATATTATATTATATTATTTTGTAGTAAAAGAGGAGTGAGAGGTAGTACATTTATGTAGGATATAGAAAAGGAAGAATAGGGAAAAGAAGTAGAATGGAAAAAATGTAAGGAAGGCAACTATGATCATTTGTTACGACTGAAAGACCCAAGGAGATCTATGACTATCTTTAATTGGGATTCTCTTTTTTCAGTAGTAGTATCTACCTTGCTAAGTACTACTTTGTATCTAGCCAGTCTATCATACAATTGTTTAATATATTTGGTCGCACGTCTTGCTGTAGTTATTGATTCCTCCTTTCTATTAAGTTGGGTCTTCAACATATCTATTTATATTAATTGATCATCCATGTCCCTTTGTCATTCCTTCTCTTTTATGTATAGAAAACAAGATTTAAATTGTGAGTTATGAGAAAACCAACAAACAAATACACAAAAAAGGAGAGAGAAAAAAGTATTTCTTGAAATTGATCATTATCAATTTGGAGGAACCATTCACGAGTTGTTAGATGGAAAGTGTAGCATGTTGCACTTTCTAATTCTCCTAAGAGTTGCTCTAAATTTTTTATAGCATTTGGAGCATTCTCAGGATTTGGATGCAAAGGTGATGGAACTCCAGCCTGTATTAAATCAAAATTCACCTTGAAGTTGCATGAATGAGACTCCTGTAGATGATAGACACCCTCACAAATAGAATAGGGTTTGTTATCTAAAATTTATTAACTAACATGTCGAAGAAGCACAAGTTCTTCTTCAATAGCCACCACTATCTTCCCCATCAAATAAGAAGATCCTAAGATAGAAAAAGAAGAAACTACTAGAATGGACTCAAAAATAATTTCGGTGCTACTTGTGGAAGAGAACCTTTTCCAGGTGTCACAAAAAAAGAAGGCATGACTAGTGATCTAAGTGGTGGAATAGGAGTCTATGTAGAAGTAGCACCTACATCATCTCTATCCATCTCTCAAAAAAATTATTGTCACTCCATAGACCTCTACAATAAAAAAAATCATCATACAAAAGAAAGAGGGAAGTATTCAAACCTTTCAATAACTAAAACTTACCTCTGGTTGCTTTCCCTTATCACGTCTTGAACGTTGTCGAGTTTGTTGGGAATGTTGTTGAGCCTGTTGTTGGGTTTGTTATCTCATAACTACTAGACCACTAGAACTTTGCCTAGTATGTTGCCTCTGCAAAAAGAAATTTATTAGATATATATATATATATATATATATATATAATAAATTAAACTAAGTTAATGCTATTTAAATATATACCTTGGGAGTAGAAAGTGTGATCTATTCTTGTGATTAAACTGTATCAAAGGTTGAAGTACCTTGAGTATCTCCAACTTGTGTAGCCTCAACAATCTGCATTGGTTTATTTTGTAGCCCAAATTGCATTGTCAAAGTACATAAAATAAAACATAATCAACAAACAAGGAAATAATAAGAACATAAAAATACCTCATTACTTTCCTCCTAATTCTAAGCTTGCTATAAATCCAGTTGATCTTCCTTGGCACCCATAATCTTACTCCTTATAACTTTCTCATCTTTGAGAAATTCAAGGCATAACTAGGGATTGTAACATGTAAAACATTTTTTTGGATGATCTCAGCTTAGGATCATACACATGATCAAAGGTATACATCATAGAGTATAGGATTTTGAAGGATCTTGTTGGGCAACAGTAATTTCAGTCATGGCATTATACCAAGCAAAGAAACCAAACAACGACCAATTATAAATTCTACCAATTATGGCACCATGAAGTATAAAAATAGAATAATAACTAACATTGGATTGCTATCTATACCATAAAAATTTGCTACTAATAAATATACGTAAATCAAAGTGAGCCTTGTTAATGAAATCTTCACAAACAAATTGGATTTTGGTAATGGTAAAATTAGCAACATATGCAGATAATTTCTTCTTACAAAAAGATTTAAATGTTTGGGAATAATTTGAAAGAATTAAAGGATCCTCTCCTTGTTGAAAACCTAAGACTACTTAAATATCAATAGGAAGGATTGTTATTGCTCTAAAAATTAAATGAAAAGTAGAACTTTTCTTACTATCATGCTATTCACACGACTTCATAAGAACACCCTTGCAATGGGAGAGTTTAAAAATTGGAAAAATTAGTAAATCATTTAACTGAGAAGTGGTAAGGTACTAGAAACCCTCCTTCCTAAGTAAGCTACGAACACAATTAGAAGTAGAGAATAGATTATTCTGATGAAAAATAATATTGAACAATTGAGAACTACTTGAAGAACTTTGAGGTGAAGCTTGACGTTTGGGAGCCATGATGAAGATGGTTAAGAGTTCTTTGATGATAATCTTCAAGCTTTTCTACCGTCTATCTTTGATGATAATCTTTGACGTTTGAGGTGAAGCTTTGATGATATTAAGTTCCTTCTTCTCATATTTATAATACAATTGTAGAACCTTAATAAAAGCAAAGAGAAAGTTATAACTTAAGATAAAAAAATATTTAATAAAAGCTAATGTATACTTTTTTAAAATAAAAAGCTAACATTTACTTTTTGTTTTAAAAGGTAACATTCACTTTTTTGGATTTTATGATTTTTAGGTGCACTAAAGTGGAGTTATCTATAGTTCAATTTGAAGTACTCTCTAAGACGATTCCAACAGTACCAATTTCATCAAAATCTAACTTACAGTTTGAAAGATACAACTATTCTCGGGTTATGACTATGCCTCCACTGTTGCCACCCGCACCGCTCATGTAGTCCTACCACCAACATAGCCTCCCTTAGCCTTGCTAGATCGCACCATGCTATGCAACCTTGTGAATTGTGCCTCGCTTGTAAAGCGTGCCTCACTTTCCAATCATGCCTACCACACCACATTACACCGTGTCTCGCCCTCCTATACCATGTTACTCTACAACGCCTTGCTTGTTTTGCATGTTGTCCATCATTACTTCCTACTTTGCCCATCACCACCTCTTGTGCCTTCCATCATTGCCTCTTGCGCTACTCATCACTACCTTCTATGTCATCCATCATTGCCTCCTATGCTACCCATCACTACCTCTCGTGCTACCCATCACCACCTCCTGCACTACCCATCACCACCTGTTGCACCACCCATCACTACCTCATGCACTGCCCATCATCGCCTCCTATGTAGCCCATCACTACCTCCTGCACCATCCATCACTGCCTTCAGCACCATTGTGTGGACCCTGAAGTGGGTCATCTGTTAGTTGACAGAAAAATCAAAATTTTTCAATAATTAATGGGAATTTTGAAATTCCTTTTAGCTAATAGAAATTTTTCAAAAAATAAATAAATTTTACGCTCATAATTTTTAGTTTAAATAGAACATGTACTCAATTATTTACAAAAATTTAAATTGGCATTGCCGTAACAAAAGAAATAAAAATTTTGTCATTAAGCGTTGATGTCCTAGAGTAGAACTTGAATGGGTAACCTCTCAAAAAATCTTGGAAAACATGAAAGTTGTGTACACTTAAAATGATTATAACTTTTGAATCCAAAGTCTGTTTCCAACCAAAAAAAAAAAATCGATTTGTTATTCCAAAAAATTTGAACCTTCTGGACTCAATGGAATAGTCAAATTTAGATTTTGGATTACAAAAAATTAGGATTTAATTCATTTTTTAGGTCTTGAAAATAATTAGGATTCAATACTTGGTGAGAAATCCATGATAGTTTCAACTTCTTTTACAACTAACTAAACAATTTTGAGACCCATAAAAAGGGCCATAAAAGCTAAGGATTATCAACATACTTGATTTCTTCAACTTACCGATGTCAAGAACTTGAAGAATAAATTGAAGAGAAATGGAAGCTTAAGTCAATGATCAAATGAATGTCCTTGAAGATCAAATTAATGAGATTAGGGATGTTCAAGAAGAAATTTATCACTCAAACCAAGGGTTTGGGATAGAGATGCAAAATATGTTTTGAGGAAATTAGGAAATTGTCCCAAAGTTCAGAAAATAAATGGTTAGAGGTGCAAGGAAAGATGGATTCCTTTGCAGACTCCATCAAGCAATTAACTAACCACTCATTTAGCCTTCAAACCCTACCCACAAACAATAGCAAGACCAAGATCAACTTCCTCCTAAGGATCCACACCAAACACAACCTCTACCTACTAGTGGATAGGATACCAAAATTCCTTCTAAAGGCTATAGAATTGAAATTGAAGGTGAGGGATATGGGAACTGGCTTAATCCACCTGGAGAATCGTTGACACAAGTACATGCTAAGAAAGTAAAATTAGATCATTATGATAGAGCCCTTAGATCTAGTGTTAAGGCAAAGGATTGGCTTGATATAATGAAAAATTATTTCGATATGTTGAATTTGTCAAGCCATGAACATTTAGAAGTTATCTCCTTTTATTTAAGAGGACTTGCAACAACATGGTGGAATGGACTAAGATCTCAAGGTTTGATTACAAATTGGCTTAATTTTTATCAAGATTTTGAGCAAAAATTTATTCTCAATTCTTTTCTCAAAGAGCACAAAATGAGATTTGATTTCTTAAGGTTGGGAAGGTGATTTGTAGATGATTACTACAAGAAATTCTATGATCTTTCTTGGTATGTAAGTTACCAGGATGAGGGAGAATTAGCTTCAAAATTCATTGGAGAACTACATGCTCAATTATGTCTCTAGACACGAGCTCATAATCTGCAAACCATTGATGAAGCATATAGAATTGTTGAGGATTATAAGAAATTGAATCAAATACGAGTTACCCTTTGACAAGAAAATCTTTGACAAACTACCTTTCCATAAGCAATGATGAGGAGACACCAACCAGAAAAGCTTGATTAGGATTAGGATGTTTCGTTTGTGGTGAAGATCATTTCAAACAAGATTGTCCAAAATTTCGAGCAAAATACAAAGGACCAACCAAATCAAAAATTAAAAACCCAACCCAAATATAAACAAAGGAAAAATTCGAACCACTACCATAGTCGTGAAGAAGATATCTGCATCAACTAAATCAGGTTTACATAAATGTCAATTTGCTTGACTAATTTTTGAAGGTTCAATTGAAGGTAAACAAATTAAATTTTTGACTGATAGTGATGCCAGTGATAACTTTATTTCTCCAAAGTTAATTAATTTATTGAAATTAAGTTTACCTTCTAAGAAAGCTATTAAGATAGAACTGGCAGATGGAATGACTATGAGCAAGCATAACAGGTATGGAAAAATTAACTTTACCTTGTAAAACATGCCTTTCATTGATGAATTCTTTGAATTTGGACTAGGTGATGTTGAAGCAATTTTAGGAATGTCTTTCCTGCAAAAAGTTGATATTACTACCTACTTTGGAACTCATATTTTGAAAGTCTCAACCATTGATAGAGTTAGGGTTCTAAGGGGCATAGGAACAACAAAGAACATTCATATAATAACTATTAAACAAGCTAAAAGATTAGTTAAAAACGATGCTACGATGTTGGTTGTCAAAGTAACCCAACCTCATAAATCTTCAGGTACTAAGATTCCAAATGAACTTAAGGAATATAAAGATTCATTATTTGGTGAAACTAGAGAACTACCTCTAAAAAAAATTGTCAAGCATGTCATTGATATTTTTCCTGGCACACAACCTATTTCAAAAGCCCCTTATAGATTTTCTACTTCTAAATTAAGAGAATTAAAAGAACAATTAGACCAATTATTAGAAGAAGGGAAAATTTGACCTAGTGTATCACCTTGGGATGCACTAGTCTTATTCGTTAAAAAGAAAGACAGTACATTAAGATTATGCATTGATTATAGAGGATTGAATAAAGTAACAATTAAAAATACTTATCCCTTACCTAGAATCAATGATTTATTTGATCAACTTACAAGTGCATGTTATTTCTCAAAGATTGATTTAAAATTAGGTTATCACCAAATAAGGATTAAGGAGAAAGATATTGAGAAAATTGCTTTTACAACCAAGTATGGATTATAAGAATTTTTTGTGATGCCATTTGGATTAACTAATGCACTTGCAACATTCATGGCATTAATGAATAATATTTTTCATGAATATCTTGATGGATTTGTTATAGTATTTATGGATGATATACTTGTTTATTCTAAGTCAAGAGAAGAACATATTAAACATTTGAAAATTACAATGGAAACTCTTATAGAGCATTAGTTAAAAGCTAAATTGAGTAAATGTGAAATCTTTAAGGAAGAAGTTTCATACTTAGGACATATATTTTCCAGGAAAGGATTGCAAGTAGGTCCAACAAAAAGTTTTGTGATCCAGGATTTGCCCGCATTAAAAGATGTTACAGCGATTTGAAACTTCTTAGGTTTAGCTAGTTTTTATCGATGTTTCATTAAATATTATTCTACCTTGGTAGCCCCATTGGCTGACCTTTTGTAGGAGAAATGTGTGTTCAAATTTGATGAAAAATGCAAGGAATATTTTCTCAAATTAAAGATGCTACTTACAAAAACACCTATTTTGAGAATTCTGGATGAAGAATTACCATTTGAAGTATCCACGGATGCTTTTGGAATAGGAATCGGTGTAGTTCTTTCACAAGAAGATAAAGTGATATGTTATAAATCTCATAAATTACAAGGAACCGAGGTAAATTACTCAACCCATGATTTAGAATTACTAGCAATTATTCATGCTTTGAAAGCTTGGAGACATATCTTTGTGGAAAAAGGTTTGTACTAAAAACATATCATAAAAGTTTAGAATATTTGCAAAGACAACCTATTTTGAATACTCGTCAAAGGTGATGGATAGAATTATTGGTTGAATATGACTTTGAAATCAAATATATTCCTGATAAGAAAAATGTGGTAGCCGATGCCCTTAGTTGAATGTGAAACTTAATGATAGGTGTGGTAATGACCCCTGTGGAAGAAGAAATCAAGGAACAAATAAAAGTAGCCCTTATTTTAAAAATATTTTAACAAATGTTTTCTATGAACCTCGATATCAACTTACCTGTCACAGTTTATTCATGAAAGAATAAAGAGTGTGCATACCAGAAGGTAAGTGGAGACTAAGGTTGTTGTGTGAAGCACACGAAGTACCATACATAGGACATCCAAGTTATATTAAGGCCTATATGATAATTCACAAATCTTATTTTTGGCATGGAATGATGAATGATGTGTCCTCATACATTAAAAATTATCCAATGTGTCAAAGAATAAAAGCTGAACAGAGGAAACCCAATGGATTACTAAAACCTTTGGAAGTCCCAACCTAGAAATGGAAAGATATCACTATGGATTTCATTGTGGGATTTCCAATAACCAAAAAGGGAAATGACTCAATTTTCATAGTAGTTGATTGTCTATCAAAGATGTCACATTTTATAGCTTTGAAATCTACAAACATAGCAAAAGAAGTAGCCCAAAAATTTGTATGAGAAGTATTTCACTTGCATGGTTGTCCAAAATCTATCACTTTAGACAGAGCTCCCAAGTTCATATCCAAATTCTAAAAAAATTTCTTTAGAGAACTTGGAACCTAGTTGAAATTTAGCACAACTTATCACCCTAAGACTAATGGACAAACCGAACATGTGAATAGAATATTAGAAGATATCCTATGAAGCTATGTTAGGAGTAGATAAAAAACATGGGAGAATTATTTGCACTTGGCAGAAATTTCCTATAATAATAATTATTAAGGTTCTATACATCAAATACCATTCGAAGTAGTATATGGATGTAATTGTCGTACACCACTAACCTAGGTAGATCCAACCTTAAAAATAGAATGGAAGGAAAAAGAAATAAAAATAATGAAAAACATTGTCATAAGGGTTAAACAAAATTTACAAGCTGCCCAAGATAAATATAAAGGATATGCAAATCAACATTGACTTAAAAAAGAATTCCAAGTAGGAGATCAAGAGTTACTAAGAGTAAAACCTACCATAAGTTCTCTTAAAGTAGGAAAATATACTAAATTGGCACCTAGATTTTGTGGACTTTTTGAAATCTCTGAAAGAATTGACAAAGTAGCATATGTGAGCTTTGTGGACTTTTTGAAATCTTCTAACAACTTTAAAAATTCATCCATTTTTTCATGTGAGCTTGCTAAAAACATTTCATGAAAATGATGTACCATATGTGTTAGATTGGAATACTTTGCCATTACGACCCAACACCAACTTTGAAGTTAAACCCATTGCTATTAAGGACCAATGAACCAAGAAATCACAAAATAAAATTATCAGCAAAGTACTGTTCAATGGTCAAATTGTGATCAATAGACTTGGGAAAATAGGGAGTTTATTTTAAATACTTACCCCCAAATTTTTGAGCATCATGATATTGAATGATAAATTATATTTTTTATGGATGTAATAAATTATGTTTTATAATTTCTGATCTTCTATTTGTATAGATGATAATGAGGAAAATAAAAGAATTGAAGCTGAGGAGCATAACAATGAAGTAGTAGCTGAGCAGCTGGATATAGAGGAAGCATTCAAGGATGAACTAGCCTAAGGGAGTAGATTGTAACATCCCATGTCTTGTTAAGAATGGAAACAACTGTAAACAATGTAATTAACCTTCAAATTAAGTGACACCTTGTTATGAGGAGTTATGATTATCATGCATCCCTTGGGAAAGGGTTTGACCTATGCAATTTAAGGTTGAGGTTAGAGGTCGTGCCAGCATGGAGTCATGAAGCTGAGAGAGGCAAGTAATGGAAGCCGAGTGAAGAAGGACAAAAAAGAACTAATCACCCCTTGGTAGGACAACCTAACCATGGTGGTAGTGTTGGATTGCCTCTAAGCCCTAAGTGGCATAGGAAGACTACCTAAAGGATGTTACAATACTCTTTTCTATCAATAAAATTTATCCATTTTTCTTAGTTTCATTCTTTAGTATCAATTATTTATTTACTAGTTAATTCATTTATTAATTATTTATAATATTTCTAAAATATTATTTAAGGAAATGATGAATGTAATAAATTAAGCAATCATATTTTTACAACATCCGAGAATGAGATATCACAAAAGGGGGGTGAGATGATGGGAATCTCACACTTCCTACCTCAACGTTGATGAGGGGAAGGCTGAAAACCAAAGTGAAAAGTTAGTGTTTTTCCACTAAAACTAGTTTTAGCTAGCTGCCAATTTTCTCAACTTGGAAGAATGAGGGGAACACAACTTACAGAAGAGTTGAACCACCCACTTTAGAAACTAGAGAATAAATTTTTGACAGTAAAAAGGAAAAAAAATACTGGATTGGGGGAGGGGGGGGGGGAGAGGAGGAGATATCAATGCTGGCTTCAAGCTATAAAATTCATAGTAAGTGTTGTGAAAAGCCAAAACCCAACCACTTGCAACTTCCATGTTGTAGTTTTACTCATAGCGAAGGGGGAAAAGATCAACATTGATTTTTGAAAGGCTTTGGCTATAGAAATCAAGAAAAATCTTGCAAATGACAACAAAAAGAATAGATCTTGTCACAAAATCTAGGTAAAGGCCCTCCTTCTAGCAAGAGTTCAAAGCCCGTTGAAGCCAATGTGATCTACTCCACAATCTGGGTATTAAGAGACTCATGATACTATTGAACCTTGCTCAACTACTACAACCTCATATCTGCAAGCCAAGTCACTATTGAGGGATGAGAAAAGTCAAAAATTTGGATGCCAAATTGCTCCACACTGGGGTTTGAAAATCCCATAAGTGCAATGTTGACACCCAAAATCCAAAAATCATAAGGCTACCATGCTTTTATGCTATGGTTCAAGAGAATGTAAGTATGGGAACTTACAAGAGCTCTTGAGTGCCTGAGAATGCCCCAAGTGTGGAATTATAAACAATTTTGTGTGTATGCCAAAAGTTGCTTGATAATGTTGAACTTGCTTAAAATTTCAGAACCTACAAATGGTGTTGGAGGCTAGTTTTTATAGGTTCTTTGGGCCATGAATGGGGCTACAAAATGGCCATGATTTGGCTACAAAACTAGCTACAAACTGGTTGTAATGTGGCTACTAAATTCAGGTGAGATGGATGCCCAAATTTTGGGGGTTACCATACATAGGAAGTGCTTCCCCCCATGGCCATTCCATTTACCATAAATAGTAACTGAGGCATACCTTCTATGTTGGAGATGAATCTTCCATGCTAATCTCTCCACCATGCTTGCTAAAGTGGTTGATCAATGTTGAAGTGCATGAAGTGATAATTTTTGCTTTTATGGCTTCCATGCTAGGGGTGAAGACTCCACATTGGGGGCAAACTTCCACGTTGAGGGTAAAAGGTTTCCAAACTATGCATGTGGTCTCCACGCTGAAGGGGGAAAGTTCCCAAAATCCCCACCCTTCTATGCTAGGGGTAGGTGTGATTTACTCCCATGCATGTGCTTCCAATGTAGAAAAATGTATACCCCTCATAAAACCCATCAAATTACCTTTTTTGGCATTCCAGAAGGCATGTTTTCACTAGGTGACTTTTTTCACTTGGGGGAATGAGGCTTTAACCACTTATGAGGCATTTTTTAGCTTCAAAAGTATAAATTATGTGAAATTTCCCACTGTGGGTTACAATTTTTACACTTACAATGAAGTTTTTCCTGAAGTTTCATGGGGTGAAAGCTACTTGATGAAGATTGTCTATAACATGCAAATTTTTGTGGTGTTTCAAAGACATGCCAAAATCATTTGGATTTTTCTTTAGGCTTTCGTTTAGGTTGGGTATCCATCATATAAACTTAATCCCAACCTAAATCCACTAATGAGATGTTTTTATGCATCTAAATCATCATTCCCAACCTAAATCCCTTTTGTAACAATAAGGAGTAGATCTAGATAGGAAAATTAGGGGCAATAGTCTTGTGGAGTTGTTTAATAGTTTTTATCTTATTAAATATGGTCTTTGGGACATTTATGACTCTTTTATTAACATAAGCTTTGTAAAACCTAATTTCTTTTGTATTAATCCCAAACTATTTCTTATAGATAAGCAGTAAGTTTACAATTACTATATGACTTGTTAGAAAAGCCATGTAATGAGTATTCTTATCTATTTTCATCCTTCCATTAGTACAATTAAAGAGTTGTTTGGTTAGGAAATTTTCCACCTAATGTATAGTTTTATGTTGTAAATTAATGTCCTAAATTATTTGAATTCCTAACCATGATTGTAAATCTACTAAGGTAATGGTTACCTCTCTTCCCATAATAATAGTCTTTGATGGGATGCGATATCGCGTACGCGATATCGCAGTCTACCGCCAGTTCTATAAATAAGAGGTGGCTCTCCCTTATTTCTCAATCTAGATCTAGACCTTAGCCAAACTCTTTTCATTTTTCCATTCCAGAGTTAGAATAATTTCCATGTGCCCGCAATAGGAGTCCCAAAGTGAACAGATCTTTATTCAAGCAATTCTATACCTAAGCACATACTTGTGTATGGCAATAAAGAAAAAAATTTGGATAAACCTTGCAGTGCATGGACTAAGCTAAATAGGACTTTAATTATTTTGAAATTTTTAAATGCTTTCTTAAGAACTTAATCTCTCTCAACCCTAAACTCTCATAGTTAAGTGCATTCAGTAAGACCACTTCGAGCACGTGTGTTACGCTTGGTAATCCCAGTAACGAATAGCATTTGGTAATCCCAGTAGTGTTGCATTGGTTCAAGGTGTGAAACAGCAACTGGGAATGGATACTGATGCTAGGATAATTAAGGCTTATTTAGTTAAAGTTAGTTACTTAGTCTCTTNCTGGGAACGGATACTGATGCTAGGATAATTAAGGCTTAGTTAGTTAAAGTTAGTTACTTAGTCTCTTCACCCTTTCCTCTCTTAGCAAAGGCAATAAAAACATAAAAGACATAAAAATCATGTACCTCAAGTTCACTTAACCATACAATCATGACAAATACAAGTGAGCTTGGGAAGACAATGACTGATTAACCTTAGGTGTTCTATAAGGCATGTAGGCACTTAGTCTACAGAGTTCAATCGGATCGTGCATGTAATGCTCGTATTCGTATGGTTGAGTGTAGGGGTACCTTGCCACTCATCATTGGCCTCGTTCCCAGGGACTAAGTTGTTTGTGCACTAAGTAGAACATAGGAAATCATCCACATTGTTGGGAAGCTTAAACAAACCCTTAGGGTTAATCAGAAGAAAATTTAAACAACAATCAATAGCACACTGACAAGATAACAATGTCTTCTTCTTCTCATAAAAGCACTTCACCACCTAGGGATCACACAAGAGACAGTCAGCAGCATAACATACATAACTAAGAACCATCGGTTCCTCAACAGTATTAGGTGGTATATACTCATCATGATGAGTATATACCTGATTTTACATTTATCCTCCATCAGGATGAACAACTGCGCTGGAGAGACCTACAAGGTAACATAAGTGTTACCCCCAGATTGGGTAGTCCCTAACATGCTCCTTCGTGCTCTTGCACAGATAGGCATGACGAAACTATATGTTGAATACATTGGATGTGATTACAACACAAGGGATTACCATTCCATAGTGGTGCAATGTCTAAGGGACCTGGGGTAGGAGAGCTATCACACATTGTTGAAGGGCAAAGGACCCCATAATGCTTCGCCTATCATTAGAGAAATTAAGGGTGGTGAACCTATCTCAATAGGTTCTCCACAAAATTATGTTCCCCCTCCTAATGATAGTGAGGAGGTGGTGTATCAGAACCTACACTACATGATACACAACCCTAGTTCTGATGCCCACAAACACCAAGTGTTCAATGAGGGAACACAAATACAAGATAAGGGTGAGCATTCTAATTGTCATCATGATCGGGGTCGGGATCACCGAAGGGAAGGTAGGAAACATTGTCATGAAAATGGTTCTCCTTCCTCTTCCCCTTCATCACATCACTCACCCTCTCCTTCCACATCAGGATGTAGTCACAAAGAGCCCACCCGTGAGGATAAGGGTAAGCATAGTGAGAAACCTCGATGAGAGAGTCGAGAGCGAGGACGAGGGCATTCGAGAGAATCACTACATGGAAGAAGGGAAAGTAGGAACCACATAGGCATCATAGACACCATGAGAGAATTAACAACGATCAACCCCTACTAGCAACTTGGAGTATGTTAGACATTATGGAGGCTGTGAGAATACCTACAAGGCACTAAAAAGATAGCCAAATCAAGAGACTAGACTTGAATAATATCCCACGATTTGAGGGGGGATACAATGCTGATCTGTAGAACCACTTACAGGCATTTCACGATGCTTGTGCCTTGCAGAATATTGAAAATGAGTGGTAGAAGTTAAAGTTGTTCCCAAGGACACTCATAAAAGAAGCAGAAAGCTGGTACCAGTCCTTAGAACCAGAAACCATTAGGAGGTGGAGTACGATGCTAGAACTATTTAATGACAAATATAAAATGTAGTCCCAAGTGTTCAACTTATGAAAACATATCCAAGGATGAAAGCAGGGAACTCATGAGTCCTTGGATGCTGCCATGGGCTAATATTATGCATTGCCACATCGGTGCCCGGGCCATGGTTATGCACAACGGCATCAACTACACCATCTCGTAGATGGGCTAAGACATGAAACTAAGAGAACCCTTGGGACATATGCCCAAGGGAGATTATCTGAACTTAGATCCCATGAAGTTCATAGACTGTTGGAGCAAGTAGCTAAGGAAGAAGGTGAGCTATGGAAAAGAGAAAGCGCGAAAGAATATAACCGTGATCCTTCCCTCCAAAAGAGGGAAGTAAGATTCTGTGAGGAAGAGGATGAGTCACCACTCGAGGAGTTGGTGAATAGAAAAATCTTACTACTTCAAAAGCTAACAACCAAAGTGTCAACTAAGGTAGATAAAATGTGGGACTCCTTGAATAGTAGATTTGAAACTGTTTTAAAAATCATAGAGGAGTCTAAGGAGCGAAGTAGTGACCATGATAAGAAAAAGAGGAGAGCTTCAAACCATGCACGTAACAAGGGTAACGGAAAAATGAATATCACCGATGAGGTTGTGGACTTTGATATGGACAATGAAGGTGGATGTGAGATCTGCCAATATGACCATCCTAAGGGATGTTGCCCAATAATCTCACATCTACAAGAGTCTGGGGTGTATGCACTCAACCCAAGACTTAACAAATGGCAAGCACCCCGAAGGTTACCTTATCCCCAAGGTAACCCAAGGCAGTTCCACCAACTGTTAATGTATTATCCAAGTGGAACTCTGCCACAACCTATTGAGCAACACCAGCAGTGGCAATATCCATAGTCATGGGGGATGCCACCGCCTAGACAACAATACCCTTACTAGCAACCGGATCCATATGGCTATTACGTGTAGCAACCGGTCTCTCCAAGTGACTCTGTCAATCACATGACTTCACAATGTCACTACCATGTTCAAGAGTATTTTAGGACTCCCTCTCCTCGAAGAGACACCCCTCATGCGCACCATCCTCTGAATCCATCCACATCTTACGCCGGTAGTTCCACTACCACCTGCTCCAACGATGTAAGGGGAACTCCCCACTCAACCATAGCAATGTAATGCTATGAGAGCTGTAAACCTTTAACCCACTACTGGTTCTAACAACCGTACAAAGAGAAGATCCTTCTTTAGAACCAACAGTCGAAATAAGCTCTCACAACCACAAGCGATTGAACCTCTAAACGCTCCTCCATCAAATAAGGCTTCAGAGCTCCCTTCAAACCAACAACAGAGCTCCCTTCAAACCAACAATAGAGCTGAACACATATGGTTATGTTAACATATACCGTCACTAACTAGATAAAGGTGGGCCACCTTCCCAAAAAATTCTCTAACCCTGAAAGTCCCCTAATCTATCTCCAAGTCGCTAGGAATGAACCACGTAAGGCTCTTCTTGACTCAGGTTTCGAAGTCACCTTAATATCGCAAGAAATATATAAATCCTAGAACCTACCTCCACTCAAGAAAGGAAATATTCAATTAGAGCTAGCTGACCAGTCCATCACTATTCCATTGGAACTTTTGGAGGACATTGTTACCACTATGTGTGGTTGGTCATACCTAGCTGATTTCCTAGTGATAGAAGTCAACAATAATAAAGGGAACTTCCCAATTATAATGGGCAGGGCATGGATCAGTACCATAAATGCATGCCTGGGAATCTGTGATCTTTCCTTGGAAATATCTAAGGAAAATATTTATGGAAAGATCAAGAAGAAGAAAGTTCCATGCATCACATACAGTGATACAGAGGATGATGACATGGAGGAATGCTCAGCATCTTCTGCATGCAACCAGTGTGCTCAAGAAGTTAACATACAAAAGTGCCTGTATGTAGCAACCACACAACAAGAGAACACCCAGTGGTTGATAGCTAATCAAGAGAGCAACCCACCAATATGCATGGAACTAACTGGGGGAACAATGAGCAACCACAACGAAGGCGTAGATACATTGGAGTATGAGTGTTGCCAACTTCCAACCCTTAACCTGAAAACATCAATTGGGAGAAGTTGGACACTTCTAAAAAATTCAAACAAATGCTCGTTATTTCATATCTCTCCCTTTCAATTCAGTCATGGGGGAGATGGCCACCTATGTTGATCATTAGAGGCCCTCAGTTCTTTTAAGTTGTTGTTTTACACATTTTTTTGCGCATTTTTGTTTTACAATTTCTTTAACTTTACTTGTTTTTGTTTTACAACATCATTTATAATTTTTCTTTTATTTGTGTGTGTATGTGTGTTTCTTATCCATTTTGTTAAGTTTTTCCCCCAATAAGTGCTCTTAATGATGGTATGAACTATATTCCATTGGTTGCTAATGTTTGGTTTTTACCTTTTAAGTTATGATGTTTATACTAAGATATGGTTCTTTTGATATAGCAGGCAATGATTCCACATCATCCGTGCATCTATAATCTCTATGGTCTCTCTTGGCTTGGAACTGTACAGTCCCTTTCTTCAAAATAATAAGAACTATCAATGAATCAGTGACTGGGCATTTCTCAAACTAAGGAAGGACTCAAGGATTGAAAAGGGTGTGGATTCAAGGGAACTTGATGCATTTGTGTTGGCCATTCTCTTGGGTGCTTGGATGTTTTCTTCTTCAGTTTTCTTACCATTTCGACATTATCCAATTATCGAAAAGCTAAGTGAATAAAAATAAAAATAATAAGTCTTTGCATGGTGTGGTTCTCATGAAAAACACAAAAAAAAGTGGAAATTCAAAGCACATCCCTTAGATGAAATATTCATCTAGGCTACAAGCACTGGTTATGGAACTAAAAACATGTTCCCTCTAACTAAGGCCCTTTCTTGCTTCCTACTTTTTCCTCCCTTGTTTCGTCAAAATGGTGGTGGCTCTTCGAGGGATGCATTCTTGTTACTTCAGGTGGATGGATTAGCCAAATGCATTAATGCAAAGTCACTGGATGTGGCTTGTTTGAGGCCAAACTTGGAATTGGATCTACTAAGTCATATTAATCATTAAATACACAAGGGGCTATACACCACCTTGTTCGTGAGATTTCATTCCATCCTCTTCTTTCCATCATTCTTTCTCCATTGTTCACCTCATTGTCGATTGTATCATTAGTGTATATTTTAGTTGATGCATTGTTTTCTTTTTGGTAAATTCTTGTGGTTAAGACTTTAACTCTTCTTCCAAATGACATTCCTAGAGCCTACGGACTCTCTGAATGTGGGTTTGTCAGGGCATTAAGGGCATGAGCCTGCTTTGGGGAGGACCCACTGGCATTCCTATTTGGTGCACCAGTTAAATTCTTTTCCTTAACATTTTTGCAAACAACTCTATTTTGTTTATTTCCATCTTGACATCCATTTCATCGACGTTACAATTGTCTCTTTTTCTCCATCTTTCTTATTCCTTTTCTTTTTCCATTCTATCGCTATTGGAGGTTCACTCTTAGTCTTGGTGGTCCTGACCCAATTTTTTCAATTTTCTCCTAGCCCCTACACCTTTGATAGTCACAGATATTATATCTCCAGAATCCGCAATCAGCCATACCACAACTCAGCCAATGGACCTTTCACCAAAGGAAGGTATCAACTGCATTATGATTTATTTACCCTTGCTAATATAAGACTGTTTTGTAGGTGCAGATGACAATCATACAACAACGGATTGGACCTGGAGGGAACACTTGGAATGGATCGGTGCTGAAGCAATTATGCAAAGAATAAGATTGATGGCGTGCTTAAGAATGGACAACGAAAGGTGCAATCTTGGCGTTGGAAGCAACAGACTTCTTCTCTCTTTTCTCTTCTCTCTCAGCTGCCAAATAAGGCCTAATGTCAAATGTATAAAGTGTTCACTCTTGTTGTCATGAACACCAGTTTTATCATGTTCTGTAATGATGATCCATTCACATGTCATCCCATTCACCATTAGTTCCATTCAAGTCAACAATCTCATACCTTTCCAATATTTTGTAAGGAACTTGAGGACGAGTTTTTATTTAGTCATGGGGGTATGATGGGACACGATATCGCATGGGCCACGATATCACGTCCTTCCCTGCGATATCAAGTACACGATATGCAGTCCATCGTCAATTTTATAAATAAGAGGCAGCTCTCCCTTTTTTCTCGATCTAGATCTAGACCTTAGCCAAACTCTTGCCATTTTTCCATTCCAAAGTTAGAATAATTTCCATGTGCCCGCAGTAGGAGTCCCAAAGTGAACGGATCTTTATTCGAGCAATTCTGTACCTGAGCACACAATTGTGTATGGAAATAAAGATGAACTTTTGGTTAAACCTTGTAGTGCATGGACTAAGCTAAATAGGACTTTAATTATTGTGAAATGTTTAAATTCTTTCTTAAGGACTTAATCTCTCTCAACCCTCAACTCTCATAGTTAAGTGCATTCGGTACGAACGCTTCGAGCACGTGTGTTACACATGGTAATCCCAATAATGAATAGTGTTTGGTAATCCCAGCAGCGTTGCATTGGTTCAGGGTATGAAACGGCAAGTGGGAATGGATATTGATGCTAGGATAATTAAGGTTTAGTTAGTTAAAGTTAGTTACTTAGTCTCTTCACCCTTTCCTCTCTTAGCATAGGCGATAAAAACATAAAAGACATAAAAATCATGTACCTCAAGTTCACTTAACCATACAATCATGAAAAATACAAGTGAGCTTGGGAAGAAAATGACTGATTAACCTTAGGTGTTCCATAAGGTGTGTAGGCACTTAGTCTGCGGAGTTCAACTGAATCGCATGTGTAACACTCGTATTTGTATGGTTCAGTGTAGGGGTACCTCGCCACTCATCAGTCTTGAATTCATATCATAGAGACTTTTCATTATACTTATTGTAGAATTGAAACAAAATGTAAGTGTTATATCTACTCTTAATATAAATCCATGACCTCCAAGGCTGACTCAAAAGCCAGTTAGAGAAATTAGATAATCATGGGTTAGCTAAAATTTCTTAAAACTTCATTTGAGTTACAATATCTAAATGAAAAATTCATTAAAATTTTTAAGTTTACTTTAGTGCCCTTTTGATTTTGGTATTTCATTAATGTTATAGGTGTAGGATTGTTTTGGTTATACTATTAAACCAACATCTTTTCCAAGGAATTCTTTTTAACTTGATCCCTTTTTGAGATGTCAAAACACCTCTCTTAGGTGTGAAGTTATTAAGATTCCTTATTTGAGACAGAGATCTAATCATTTAATAGTAGAATCAAGTCATCTAAAGATAAACATATAAATGTTAAGAAATTTAACCTAACCATAGAAGGTTGAAGAATTAAAAATTTTGCAAAGATCTCAAAACTTGTTCATGCCAATTTTGAAAAGATCTCAGAAACTATGCATGCCCATCACCTGACTCCCTACTAATATTTCTTTCAACATAAGAACATACTTTTGAGTTTTAGTTCACTAGTAGTTTCCATTTTGAGTCCTAAAATGTAATTTGTTAGTATAAAATCTTACTAACAAGAGGATAGGATTTTAATTTATCTCATGAGGAAGATGTAAGAATTTGTTAGAGGGTCTCGAGAGCTGTGAGGGTATAT
Source organism: Gnetum montanum (assembly GCA_015680685.1). Lineage (NCBI taxonomy): Eukaryota > Viridiplantae > Streptophyta > Gnetopsida > Gnetales > Gnetaceae > Gnetum > Gnetum montanum. The sequence goes on from MNCI01015499.1 coordinate 2,318,106, forward strand.
TGGAGATTCTCTTTGAAGGCTTCTGGCTTTTAAGATCTTTGAGATGATTTCTTGAGATGGTCTTATTCATTCCTATGTACCATTGATAAGGATTTCAGGGGTTCTTGATTATCTTATCCTGAGAGTCTAGTGTTTAGGTTATGTTATAGAGGTCAAAGGGATATTGAGAGATCTTGAGAAAGGACTCGTTATTCTTTTAATGATTCTCAATTTCTCAAGAAGGTTCTTAAGAGGGCCTTGAATTTTCTAGAATCTTAAGTTGATAATGGATTAATAGTTTGTTTAAATATCACCTAGCTTCTATAATGAATGTTGTAACATCTCAAGTATCTAACCTGAAACTAGCTCAGGTGAGGACCATAATCTAGTGAATCAAGGGATGTTGGAACCTAAAATAAGTGAAACATAGGTACACCCTAAGATTTATATAACTTTATAACTCATTTCTTCCTAGTAGAATCAAAATTATGACCTAGGGTTACAAGGCCAAGACCCATACCTCTAGGTTAAGACCTTATTGTTATAATTTAGTGAATCAGGAAACCAAAGTATGTAAAACATAACATTAAATTGTAGACCACAATAAAATATCCCAATTTACTTTGATAAAATATCAAATGTGAATAACCATATAACATGAAGCACATCCACACAACAAATATATATTTGATATCAAGCTCTAATAGTGTCACACATGTAAGCGTTCCCAAGGAAAATACATAACAAGACCATATCACAAAATATCACGTCCAAGCAATTTATGCATTTAGCACATGTTCTATTACGTTATACATTGTATAACACTATATATAAGAGTCATATGTCACAATCAATCCAAGCCTACATTTACTGCAAGTACATCCATCTCTTGTAACAATAAAGCACAAGAACAAAGAACCAATTCCTTCATCACCTTCATCAAAACTATTACTTTCTTAAGCTCCTAGCTCCATTACTTGCATATAAAGAGGGTTAGTACATGATTGATTAAGGGTCTTTACATGTTCCCTAGAGATGTGGAGTAGAATTCTATTTTGAAGAAGAGGTGTTAGAAACCTAGGAAATCTACACTAAGGTCACTACATCACATACATAACAAGAAACCATCCATATTAACCACAACTCATGCATCTAGTACATAGCAAAAAATCAACTCATACATGTGGAATACATATATATTACAACTACGATATCATAATGATACTATCACAACACATAGACTTAGTAGATAATCAGAATTAATATGTACTCCTAGCATCATGTGCTCCAAGGAATCACAAGTAATGCACACATACACAAATGTCACATAAGTTGTAATCATACATCACAATCCAAACCTACAATCTATATGTATCACCCAATACACTACACACATTTATGGGCTCCTTTAATCCATAAACACAATGTCACAACATATGACATACATCAGTCGTAAAAATTCTTAACTCATTATATCCTCATGAAAAACACATCAAAGTCACATCAACAGATGCCACGGATTGATCATCAAAGCATAATGTATTAAAAAAACATCGGTCTATACTAATCTATGCACAACATAATATCAATATACACGTAACATATGGTTCTACATATAACACATGGTTCCACAAAAACCAATGCTTCACAAGAATATAATTTATACTCATTGATTACCATATAAGGTCTCTTGTGGCAAGTTGCAACCCCACAAGGCATCATATATCCACGAACATATATGACATAAATTATCTAGCTTTTGTGGGAATTCGCAAGCTAATAAAGCATTACATATCTACATACATATATATATCACATAATACATTGGATCTTTATGGCAAGTAACAATCCCACAAGGTAGCACATATTCACACACATATATCATATAATGCATCCAACCTATGTGGAAAGTAATGATTCCACAAGACATCATATGTCCATACCCATATATCATATAACATATCTAGCCTTTGTGACAAGTCACAATCCCACAAGACATCACATATCCATATCCATATATTACATAACAATCTAGCCTCTGTGATAAGTTATACCCCACAAGGCATCACATATCTAAATATCCAAGTGATAACCAATACATCTACATTGTATATAAAGCATGATATTATTGACATGAGTACTTATTGTGTAACATTGTTTGTAGGTCTTGTACTAGTTTTTATTATATATATCACTATTGGTAATAATGCTTATTACCTCATGTGTAGCCTCAAGTCACTAACCTTCTTAAGGATGGTTCCATGCATGCATGCATGCCCAAGATCTTGTACTAGTCATAGGCTAAGCCTATGGTCTTTTACTCTTAGTATGAGGCTTGAGATAGGAGCCTCATTAATGCATCCCAATGGGAGTCAACCCATCACTTGTCATGTGCCTCATCACAAAATAGTTCACACCCTCATGTTGGCTTTACTATTATACATGCACATATCACGTCAATGATAAAATCACACTATACATTCAGATTTTCATTGCATAAATGATGAGTTGCGAATTGGCCACGTTGATGAGGACTCATCGACTAGGCATCGTTAACTGGACCCCATCAATGCATCATTTCATGTGTTGATGTGGCCTTGTCAATGTAGGGTCTATTCTTGCCTATAAATACGTGCCAACCCACCATGTTTAGACATCATTTTGTCATAGTGTAGCAAAGCTCTTGCAATTTTTACATTTGAAAGTTAGAATATTTTCCCGAGTGCCTGTACCAAGAGTCATTAAGTGTACGAATCTTTATTCAAGCACTATTATACCTTAGCACAATAGTGTGTGTAGAAAGAAAGATGAACTTCTTGATAAACCTTGCAGCATTCTGAATAGTTTAAATGTTTCATTAATGCATTTAATATTTTCAACTATTTATTCACTATTTTCCAATAATTAAGCTAATTAAGTAATTAAGTGAGATAAGCTAAATAGTAATTAAGTAAACACATAAGTAAGACTACTTCAAGCATGCGTATGACATTTGATAATCCTAACAACACTTAATGCTTGATAACCCAGAAACATTATACATGTTCAGGATGTGCACGGCAAGTGGGACCGAATACTTATGTTAGGACTAGTTAAACAATAGTTAGCCCATTAGATTAAAGTAGGTATTAAATTAGTTTATTCTCTATCTTTTTTATTTCAAGCACCAAAACCATAAAACATAAAAAGACAAAAATAATGTACTTCAGTTATACTTAAACCATACTCTTAAGCTTCACAAGTGTAGTTGGGAAGACAATGAATGTCCTCAATGTAAACTTTACTTCCTAGAGAACTAGTGCACCAAAAACTATAGAGTGCATGGAATTCAACTAGATTGCATGTGAGCACTTTGTGATTCATATGGTTGGACGTAGGGGTATCTTGCTACTCATCAATAAACATCACAAGCATCAACACATGAGCATCATAATCATAAGCATTACATCATCATCACATGAGCATCATAAGCATAGTGCATCACATCATTGTCACATAAACATCGCATGACACCAAAATACATAGATTACAACATGATGTAAGCCAATCAACTGATAAACCCTCTAGACCATTACTAATCCTAAGAAACAAGTGCTATAGATGTCAACTGGTATCCAAACATAATTATGATTGAATGTCTAACATGACTAGAAATCATACACTAAGCACCCACTGACTCTAAGCAACCAACACTAAAGGTGTAATCAAATATGTATGTAAATATATACCAATGTTCATTGATTCTAAACATGCATGCATCATCATGTACCAAGGCATACATCAAATCTTGACTACAACCTCAGTGCCTAGGCATTGCGTCTACTACTAGTCCACATTGGCTACCAAAGAAGAAACTAAAACTTATCGCAACCTCACCATGATTGTGCATGACTCATGATCGATTGAAATTAAATATCACAGTACACTGTAACCTCATTACACCTATAATGCAACCCACAATCCTAAATCCTCGTGAGTGCAACCACATTTTGAGAATATCATACCTCTCACATTCATAGAAAATCTCTTCTAAATGTAACATGATTGTGGTATGCTTGAAGCGTGACCCATGTTTCCTACCCTACATCATGACTTGACTATGCTAGGATCACCACTTATTTTAAACTTGCAAGTACATTAATGACAACATGATGGAAGGAAATACATATAGTTTAATAGCTTATAGATACATCCATTGTAGTATGCAAGATCATCATCATGTCCTTGAAGTTCATAGACTAGTAATGGGATCTATGCTAGTTATACCTCTGAATCAAATGTTAACACATGTAACTCCTGATGAAATAGAACCTTAGAAACATTATACAACATCTACTCATTCTAGAAAAGAGCTCACAAGAATGCATAATGATATCAAAATACTTAATAGAAGATAGGTTAAGAATCCCACCTAAAATCTAAAACATGTTAAGACTAGAAATTGAAACAAAGAGTATCAAAATTCTTATGATAGATTCTTGGATTTTCCAAAATCTAAATTAAATATCTAAAACTATATCTTTCCCCACACTAGCTCTCCATTGTCTCAAAAAAATCATGGAAATTGATTGAGAAATGATAAAATTTTAAGAAAGGAAGAAATGCAACAGAAACTCAAGATGCATGATCGAGAAGAAGGAATGAAAATTGCAATATGTTTTATTTATAAATCAATATATAAACCACTTGATTTATGGGTTATATTTTCCTAATATTTATGATTACTTATTCCCACCCAACTAATTCTAAGAAACCCATACTTCATAATCCACTTTAAGAACATCTAATTAAAATACTGAATAAATCTAATAACATCATAAGCTATATATCACATAATCATGAGACAATATGAAAATAATAATTCATGTGTGCTAGCCATACCAAATAAGTATGCATAACACGTTAAGCATCGTGACCTCATAATATGACTAGCTAAATAACACTAATACCATACTCATACTATATAACTATAAACTCAATTTGGTAGCATACCTCCATAATTCTTTATAATCTACTAGACACAAATATCCTACTACATATTCAAAAAAATTAGTGTACATCAACATGATATCACAATCAGCTATATATAATATCATAAGATCTTGAAGGATATATCATTAAAATAATGCATCTAACTAAATGACCTCATAATTTCCCAACTAGCTCCTTATGTGTATCACAATCATAATACACTGTTGTGGCATCCTACGATAAGGGGTTACAAATGTGCAAGTCTATTTGCCATATGCACCACTTGATACGTGTCATATGTTTATCTCTTTTCTAGTTATCTTTCCTACCTTCACAAAGGTATGATGAGTCAAAGTGTGTTGAACTCTAATTGCCTTACTCTCTCCCTTTCATCAATGTGTCCATTTAAGGAAATTCATGGATCTCTAGAGGTCTTCAAAGTAATGATCCTTTTTAAGCATCTTTTGGAAGTTATCAACCTAAAAAGGATATCTAAGAAATCCTAATAGGATGGTAACTTCTAAAGATTTTTTAAAGGGTTCTCCAAATTCTTGATTTCCTTATAGGTGTTGAAATAAAAAAAACAAAGTCATCATTCAACTACTTAAAAGGTGTGTAATCAAATTGATAACTACCTTTTTTGGAGAAAATCCTACTCTTGATTCTTTTATGGAAAGGTAGCTTCTATTTCATCCAAGAAAATTCTAAAAGATTAGTTTTATTAACTTAAACATGAATTATAAGTTTTGTTAGTTAATTTGATTTCTTATTTTTGCTTATTTATTTGGCTCCTTTTCTTAGTTATATCATCAATACTTTGTTTTCATATCCTTAATTTTTTTTATTACTATGGTTCCTAAGGTTTAAAAACTTATTTTTAAAACAAGTGACTCTCATTTTAAAGTAGTTGTCCAAAGTGTGAATAGTTCTATTGTGTTGGTCTTAATTAACAATGAAGATGAGTCTATTTATAATCCTTTCCTTATTGTAAATAATGCTATGAGAAAATAGACTCTATTTTTTTCTTTTAATAGTGTATATAATTTATTTACTTGAATTTTTGATAGCAAAGTAAATGTTTATATGTAAGAATATTTCATTCTTAAGGCATATAATATTGATGATGAGTATAATACTGCAAGGGTAGTAAAATTTTTGTCTATAGATTAACAAAGCTACCATACTAATATTACACAAGGAATGAACTCAATTTATGATCTTCTAGTTTAATTTCAAGGTTATCCTAATCATGATTTGATCAATCTATCTCTAGATCTTGAATTCTTAAAGTCTTCTCCTTTGTTTTAGTTTTGGAGAGTCAAGCTTTTTCATGACTCATCAACATGAAATGCACAATGATGAGACGCGACTTGCACTAGGCCGCGATATCGCGACCGCCGCGATATCGCATCCCATGCGATATCGCGTACGCGATATCGCGTCTTCTCCTGCGATATCGCGTACGCGATATCGCGTCCCGCCGCCATATCTATAAATAAGAGGCGGCACTCCCTTCATTTCCCAATCCTGGCTAGTGTAGCGAAGCTCTGGCAGATTGATCACTCCAGAGTTAGAATTTTTCCCCATGTGCCCGCAGTAGGAGTCCTAGAGTGAACGGCTCTTTATTCGAGCAGCTTGTAACCTGAACCCAAGTTGTGTACGGCAATAAAGACGAACTTGTTTGGATAAACCTTGCAGCACGTGGTTTCATTTATTGCTTTATTTCCTGCTTTCCTAGTGCGTTCAAGTACGACTTGATTACGAGCGTCTACGGACGTGTACGGCTAGTCAAGGAATCGGCTGCTTGACGCAATGCATGAGTACGACTCAATTACGAGCATTGGATGCTTGGTAACCCAGTAGCGTATTCCAGGATTCTGCGCTTGGTAACTCCCGGGTCTAATGTGTACGGCTAGTTGAGGAATCGGCTGCTCATTGCTAGGCTAGATCGTGTGATAAGTACGACTTAGTTACGAGCACCCACGGGTGTGTACGGCTGGCTAAGGAATCGGCTGCTTATCACACGTAGGCTAAATAGGTGCCTCAGTACGACCACTTCGAGCACTTGCGTTACGTGTGGCGATCCCAGTAACGATTAGCGTTTGGTAAGCTGCAGTTGCATAGTTCAGGGTGTGTCCGGTAAGTGGGAACGGATGCTGACGCTAGTTAATTTAGACTTAGATCTTTAGTTAGAGTTAGCTTAGTTTCTCAACCCTTTCTCCTGGTAGCATAGAAGATAAGCCGAAAATACCAAAAAAATCACATACCTCAGACTTGCTTAACCATACACCGTGACACATACAAGCAAGCCTGGGAAGACAACGAACGATTAACCCCAAGTGTTTCTTGTGGCGTTAAGGCATTTAGTCTGCGGAGTTCGACCGGATCGCGCGTGTACGCTCGTATTCGTATGGTGGAGTGTAGGGGTACCTCGCCACTCATCATTGGCGCCGTTGCCGGGGACTAAGTGTTTTTACGCCAATTTAACATAAGGGATATCACTCACATCGTTGTGAGCTTAAAACGAACCTTAGGGTTAATCAGTTAATCAAGAACATAAATAACGGTGAAAGTTAGCACACCATTAGAAATGGCTTCTTCTCATGAAATCAACTCACCTAAGGACAATACAGGAGAAAGTCAGCATCATACGCATAACCGAGATCAACCATGTCCTCAACAATCTAAGGTCACATATACTCATCCCGATGAGTATGTGCCAGATTTTACCTTTGTTTTCCATCAAGATGAGCAACTGCGGTGGAGAGACACACAAGGTAACATCATGTTACCCCCTGATAGAGCTGGCCCTACATGCTTGTTCGTGCCTTAGCACAGACAGGCATACAAGAACTAATTACGGAATACGTTTTGGATGATTATGACATGAGGAATTATTGTCCCACAAACGCTCAACGTATTCGGGATGCAAGGCAGGGGAGCCAACATTCACTACTGAAGGGCAAGGTTCCCCACGTCACTAGTGAAATAGGAGAAGAGGAACCCCTCACGATGGGTTTCTTAGAAAATGATGTTCCCCCTCCTCACTCTAGTGAAGAGGTTAGGCATCAGGGCCTTAGATCAACGATACATATTCCAGGCTCTGATCCCCGTGAGCACCAGCTGTTCACGGCAGGAACAACTACTCACACTAATGACAAACATCTTGATCGTCACGATGATCGGGGACCAAGTAGCTGAAGAGAAGGTAAGAAACATCACCATGGTGATGGATCCCCTTCTTCTTCTCCTTCATCTTATCATTCACACTCTCCTTCCACATCTGGGCGCAGCCACCATGAGCATAACGCGGAGAGTAAAGGTAAAAGAGATGAAATGCCTCGATAAGAAGATCGAGAGGAGTTAGGACAAGGGCAAGGACGTAGGGAGAATAGGGAATCACCACGTAGGCATCACAAACGTCACAAAAGAGAATATCATGACGAACCCCTATTCGCAACCCGAAGTATGCTTGACATTAGAGAGG
>MNCI01015499.1:2340472-2367708 GCA_015680685.1 Gnetum montanum
TATCCAAGTGGATGGTTTAACCGAATGCATTGATGCGAAGTCACTGGAAGTGGTTGGTTTGAGCCGGAGTTGGAATGAGATTTGCCAAGTCACATTAACCATAAAACACACAAGGGGCTGTAAACCACCTTGTTCTTGGGATTCCATTCCATTTCTCTTCTCGCCATCCTTCTCTTCATTGTTCACCCCATTGCCGATTGTATCATTAGTGTATATATTTTGGTAGATATATTGTTTTCTTTTTGGTAAATTCTTCCGATTAAGACTTTTAACTCTTGTTCCAAGGACATTCCCAGAGCCTACGGACTCTTTGAATGTGGGTCTGTCAGGGCATTAACGGCATGCGCCTGCTTTGGGGAGGACCCACTAACATTCCTATTTGGAGCATTAGTTAACTTTTTTTCCTTAACATTTTGCAATTAATTTTATTTTTGTTCATTTCCATCTTGACATCCACTTCATCGATGCCATAGTTGTCCCTTTTTACCTATCTTTCTTACTCTTTTTCTTTCTCCATTCTAACGCTACCGGAGGTTCGCGAGTAGTCATGGGGGTACGGGGCCCGCTTTTTTCGATTTTCTCCTAGCCCCGAAATTTTTGATTTTCTTCCTAACCCCTACACCTTCGGTAGTCATCATCTACATCTTCCCAGGTCCATATTAGCCATACCACAACCTAGCCAATGGACTTACACCGAAGCAAGGTATTAATTACATGATGATTCATTTACACTTGCTAACATATGATTGTGTTGTGTGTGCAGATGGCAATCATACAACAACGAAATGGATCTGGAGCAAACATTTGGAATGGAGCAGCGCTGAAGCAGCTATGCAAAGAGTAGAATTGATGATGCACTTACGGATGGACAACGAAAGGCGCAATCTAGGCATTGGCAGCAACAAGACTCTTCTCTCTCCTCTTTTCTCTCAACTACCAAATGTGGCCTGATGTCATTGTAATAAGATGTTCACCCTTGTTGTCATGAACACTAGTTTTGTCAAGTCTTGTAATAATGATCCGTTCACATGTCATCCCATTAGTTCCATTCCCCTCAATAATCCCATACCTACCTAATATTATTGTAAGGAACTCGAGGACGAGTTTTCATTCAGTCATGGGGGTATGATGAGACGCAATTCACATAGGTCGCGATATCGCGGCCGCTGCAATATCGCATCCCCTGCGATATCGCGTACATGATATCGTGGTCTACCGCCAAATCTATAAATAAGAGGCGGCACTCCCCTCATTCGACATCCTAGGCTAGAAGTAGCAAAGCTCTGGCGGATTGATCACCCCAGAGATAGAATATTTTCCATGTGCCTGCAGTAGGAGTCCCCCAAGTAAACGGTTCTTTATTCGAGCAGCTTTGTACCTGAACGCAAGTTGTGTACGGCAATAAAGACGAGCTTTGTGGATAAGCCTTACAGGACATGGATAGGTTTATTTAATGTTATTTATTACTTACCTAGTAACGCGACATGAGTACAACTTGGTTACAAACATTGACGAATATGTATGGCTAGCCAAGAAATCGGCTACTCATCGCGATTAGATTCTCTCACCCTTACCTCCTAGAACATGGGACAAGTACGACTTGATTACGAGCATCTACGGATGTGTACGGTTAGTCAAGGAATCGGCTGCTTGTCACACTTAAGCTAGTTAGGTGCCTCAGTATGACCGCTTCGAGCACGTGTGTTACGTGTGGTAATCCCAGTAACGATTAGTGTTTGGTAGCCACAGTTGCACAGTTCAGGGTGTGTACGACAAGTGGGAACGGATGCTGACACTAAGACTTAGTGTTGTAGTTAGAGTTAATTTTAGTCTCTCAGCCCTTCACCGTTTAGCATAGGAGATAAACCAGAAAAGACCAAAAAAATCATATACCTTGAACTTATGACAACAAGAAGTAAGTCTGGGAAGACAACGATTAATTAACCCTAAGTGTTCCTTGCGACGTTTAAGCATTTAGTCTGCGGAGTTCGACCAGATCGCGCGTGCTACGCTCGTTTCGTATGGTTGAGTGTAGGGGTACCTCGCCACTCATCAGTAATGTCCTTGAACTCTACACATTTAGAAAATTCAAAAACGTCTTCCAACATGTTTCTAAGGTGTTTCTCACTTGGTTAAAATATAGGACTTGTGTTTTGCAAGTCATAGGTTCAATTCTACAATGGTATGCTAAAACATGTGCCACCTAAGGCCAAGGTAAAAATATACATTCATGGATTATGACGTTATGTAGATAGCTAACTATAGTAAATCATTATCAAATCCTTCACCAATATGAAGATAAGAACATCTTTCAGCAAGGATTCTATAGATTCAACCTAGGTGATTAATAGAATGAACCAATAGAAGCCAATGATCAACCACCAAAGACCTATCCAAAAGATGGGGCTATATCCCAAGACCAAGCTTCCAAGGGAAGGGAAAAGAATATGGAGGAGCTGAAAAGGGAGGAATCAAAGAGTATGAGTACAAATATGCCTATGGGAGATAGAGGTAACGAAGCAAGAAAACCAACATAGGCATGGAACATGAATAACAATATTTGAAAGAATAACATGATCTTATTCTTTATTTTTTACATGATTATGGTTACGATAAAATTACATCTTCTAAATATGATGAGATAACCTATCAAAATATCTAACCATGAAGAAAAAGAAAATCAAGGTAGAATGCAATAACCTTCTTAAGTTGCTATATATACTTTAATAGATAAATGTGCCCTTCACCATCTAGCTAAACATTTTGTGACATAAAACATAATTAGATAATACCTCAACTTCTAAGAGTCATACCAACCAATAAAAGTTATATATCATAGTAGGTCTTCACCTTAAATTCCTTTAGTAAACATTATTATTGCACATGTTCTAGAATTTACCTTCTACCATTACTTTTTGTAACCAAGCCTCTTCTCCACTTAACAAGCATTACTAGCAAAAGATGCTTCTGAGAATTTAAATCTAAAAGATGCTTATCCTTGACGTTCTTTTACAATGTAATGAAAGTTTCTATGTCATTAAACACTTTGTAAAATGCAATTTTTACATGTATATTGAATATAAAATCATTAAAAAAAATTCCTTGAAACGAATTTGGTTACATCCACTAAGCCCCTTTGCAACTACTTTAATTCCAATTTAAAATAATAATAATAACATAATAATCATCCGAACTTGTAGCATGCACATACTATATGTATTCAAATTCACCATTTTCTTTTTAACATATTCCATTAGCTCTTTAACCTCTCCAATTATCTTTCATCCGTCGGATTTCTCCCAGGGCACTGACAGGAGAATTCCGGCCTACACGAATCTGCATTAAAGTATGGTTTTAACATTAGTCCATAAAAAAGAATTTTTTTCGGATATCAAAGCTATTAATCATGCATTACCTGAATTTCTTGAAGATCAACCCGCATGAAAGGATTGCTTGCAAGTTCATCTTCTATTGTTGATGGAATTGTAGGCATCTTCTCCCTACGCTGACTTTCAGCCCACTGCAACTTTTCTTCAATTCTTGCATTTCCAGGCTCAATAGTCTTTGCAAATTGGAGGTTCTTGACCGTATACTACAAAGAAATCAAACACTAATGCCCGAAAGTGGTCCAAGTAATATAGGAAATGGCATGGTACAAAAGTTTACAAGATGCATGTTCTGTCGCTTAACTATGGTTCTGCTGAAACCAAAAGCATTAGGTTAGAAAAGTAAAAGCTTTTAAACTACATTTTTCTCATGAAGTCACACATGCGTCCATTCCTCGTAGTGTAAAAGAGGGAATTGCTTCAATTTTCTAGGCAGTTGTTCTGCTTTCACCTAAAGAGTATCCTTGTATATGTAAGGAGTTAAGAAGCAACTGCACATTCATGACTGGTCAGCTCAGAATTTCCACGGTTGCATGACTAAGAATGGTCCATATGTTGATCTACAAAAAGTGAATAACTAAGTTTGGGCGGTATAGTGGGTGCATCCCACTTTGCAGTTACCAAAACAAAGACCCCTAAGCCAAATCCAGAGAAAATCCTAATCCTAAAACAACCTATAATTAAAAACTCTCTCTCCATGTTTGATATATTAGATGAATCAATGGAATGCATCAATTTTGCATTGCTTCTACTGTATTTTACACATGCACATTTCTTCCTTGTTTCTCTCATGTTAGCTCTAAGCATCCGTGTCTCATTGTATAAGAACATGTTGTCTGCAATTAAAGCCTGAAGCACAGGCAAAGATATGCACCACTAAACAAGCAATTGCTGAGTGACAGACAACACTAGATTCACTAAGACGGATAGCACACTGCAATAGTGTGTGAAAGCACATTGCAATGTACAAAGACACAAAGTAATGCATGAAGGTAGGTCCACAATGGCACGTAACAACATGCAAAGGCATGCACATAACAATGCACAAAGATAATGTGCAGAGGCAAGCATGCAGCATTATGCAAAGTTAACACACAACAGTGTTTAAAGACAACACATGAAGGTAGATATGCGACAATAGATGAAGTCGCAGGATAGTGTATGAAGGTAACACAAGCAATGTGTACACAGATCTGCACAACTTAGGCAACGTATGCACAGATCTGCATAATGTAGTTTGCATGCACAAGAATTGCAGATGCAGTCATAGATTTGCAACTATAAGCAATGTGCACAAAGGCTGTAAGCACTGTTTCACAAGTCTCTAGGATGCTGAGATGTGGGGATGCAAGGACACATCTGTAAATGTGTTTGGTGACAGGATGGTTTTTCGAGAATGTGATGGGAACACAACAGGGATGTGAGCAGGAATAGTTTTGTCTAAAGTATTAAACATTAGATTAGCTTCTAGACTATTGAAATTTATGGATAAATTTGTTACAAGTTCTGATTCTTGAGCTATTTAGGAAATTTGCATTGCAATTTGACCACCAAAGCATTTTGGAATAAAGAGAAGAGTCATAGCTGGCACCTCAAGAAGATTCCAAGACAACGACATCCCATCTGCATCACCAAGCCTTCCCTGGAACATCCCAAACATGGAATTTTTCATGGGGACACATCCCCACATAACAAGTTGCAAATGTGTTTCATAGACAGAAGCAACATTGCAACATAGGCAGTATAAGGATTGAAGCTTGTTTTACAGCAAAAACTATCCAACACATTAACAATGGTTCCTTGATGGCTACGTACATTGTGAAAACCCAAATGGATACAACTAAAGTAGTTTAGACCTTACACTACTTTTTCTACCCTAGAGGAAAGGTTTTTTTTATCAATCCCCATTACCTCTGAAAAGCCATGAGGGCAAACTCTGGTAGATTTGAAGTATTCAAGGTAGCAGAAATGCTATGAGCAAAAGTCTGAGAGAGAGGACTACATTGGTCTTTCCTCCTCACTTCGAACACATAATTGCATCTGAGAGTATACTGCTCTCCCACTTTTGATTTTTGACACGAGACAAAATCAGATACCATGTTAATCAATTTCACGAAAAAAACAGCTAAAAATACTCATTGGAAAAAATGACATAATTAGTTCAACTTGGCAACCAAGAGGACATCTTCAAAAAAAAATGCCTACAATGCACTCACATTAACCGCAGATGGATCCAACAAAAAAGAGGTAGACGACTTGGAGGACGTGGAAAATATTCTTTCTTCTTGAATTCTTCCGGTAACAAATGAATATCAACACAAATTGGTGCAGAAATGTAATATTGCATTGGACAACTAATACACTGGAGAGGGCTTTCAGCAAGAAGCCTGTTATGGAATTCATCTGCCTCCTCAACAAGACAAACAGACTTTGTACAGAAAGAGGAAAAGCCTTGGATGTCATCAATGAGCTTTGAAAATCAAAGAGACCCTTGACAATAACTACAAGCAGCATTATATTTCTCAGACCTTTTTCATCAAAAGTGCTCAAGTAGTTCTCGCCTACAATCAAATCATCACCACACTATTAGAAGATGACAAGCTGAAAGGTATAAACTTTAAAATCCTCACAAGTGTTTTGATGGATCTTGACAAGCAATATAACATCTGCACTTTGGAAAAGCATCAAGACAAGTTCCTCATATGACGAAACAAACTACAACAATGGTAGTAAGCACACCCATATTGGCCAAAAGAATGAGAATCAAGAAGAAAGTGGAGCTCTAACAAGAAGAAGAAAATGATTTACAAGAAGCCTAGCGAGAAAAGCCACTATGCAGTCGAGTGCAGAATAACATATGAACAAATGAAGAAAAAAAGTCAAGCACACCAAGTGAAGGAGGCTAGGCAAGGGTCAAACTCCAATGATAGTGACCATGACTCTGCAATACTTGTGTGTTACTTACAAAGAACAAACAAGACTTACTAGATCCAACAACTAGGATCAGTAGACTAGTTGGTAACTAAGCCAATATCATTAGTTATGAAAATTTTACTATAGCATGTGAAGCTGACTACTAGCTTATGGACATATGAACAACTCAACACATAAAAGGGATCATCACTCAAAGGTTCAATGCTCATCCCACCAAGATGGGGTCCTCAAAGGCTTGATAAATGAGTAAAAGCCTAACCATGGTTGCACCTAGTAGGCTGGAACCTAGGTCTTATGATTGGAAAAACAAACACCTTACTGTCACTCATGAACAACTCAATATATGATTCCCTAAAGAAAGAAAGAAAGAAATGTTCTACAAATAATTGAAATCAAAGAGAGAGAAGAGAATAGAATAGAAAGAAAGCAGAGAGTACAAAAAAGATTACAAGTTGAATAATTTTTTCTTCCAAGCTACACCTATATTTTTATTAGATGAGGGATACACTTTACATAAATGCTCACTCAAGTATAGCTATTATACAACTATCAACAAGAAATGTCTTTCATACTCAATTACAAATGTCAACAATAAACGCCTACCTAATCAATTACAGATATCACACAATTGTCATGAATTATAGTTGTCAACATTCCCCCTCAAGATGGTACAGAGGTGTCTCTTATGAGGTTAGTTTTTTGCTCATCTACCAACCCTCTAGGACCCCACTTGGTAGGATGAGCATTAAACCTCTAGGTGATGATCCTTTCTTTCTTTTACCTTCCATCCTTTCTTCTTTTTTATTATGCCATAGGAAGACAAGTAGTAGTTATCTTGAAAACTCCGACCATTAACAACTATTGCTACACACTATGCATAACTTTTACAAGCATTACGTAACATTATTTAGTGCACTGGGTCATTCTTCCTTATAAGAAACTAGAGGTTGTAACGTCTCAATTCACAACTATTGATTAAAAACTATTAAACAGATTTTAACCTGTATAAGGGGTAAGAATTATTTACTAGCCTTACTACCAACATCCATGAAAGACTTCAACAGATAATAGCCTAGTTAAGCTAGCAAGAATCAGGAACACAGAGAGCATTACCTTTTTTTCTCTACTGGAAGAATGCACGATAAAAATAAGATGTCTTATTATCAACACTATTAAGTATAATGATTTGTTAATAATCTTTTGAATGAATATCCCAAATTTTCACAATAATGCTTCAAATTGCAATTACAAGGATACAGAAAATATAGAAATTAAGATACTGAATTCAATTTTATGTTCTCAACTATACATTATCAACGGTTTTTTTTTTTTTTTTTTTTTTTGTGTAAGGGTTGGGAAAAGTTATATTAACAAGATCGAAATATGTACAAAAGCGAGAAACAAAATACTAGGGAGATACACCCCTGGTATCACCCCTAGCAGTCCACCCTAAGGGAGGGGAATACACCCCATGGCCAAAGCCTACCAGCCCAACTAACTTCACCAAACCTGAAAAACTTTTCGTTGCCAAATACCAATGGCAAAATTCTTGTGTACATGGGATAGGCAAAAATAAGACCCAAAGGTCTTACCGCAACAAAGAAGCAAGAAAACAGCAAACACAGATCGAAAGATGGACAAAACCACCAACCAACTCCAATCTACAACCCGCATCTAGAGGTGCCTGGGAAGCCTCACACAATGGCCCTGTGATGCTCAATGTCAATGAACATTGAGCATGCTAGAAGTCCTTTAGAGCCTCCACCTTGACTGCACACTCCTCCCCAGTTCCCCTCCCATCGGGGTGAAGCTTACTAGCAATCTTCCAAATGTGTCTACGCAAAGCCATCTAAGACATGTTGCAGTTAATGTTCATGACAACGTATGGGCATTTCCCCACCTCCAGCCACATCCTAGTGCTCTGTTCATGAGCCCAATCAATCTATCTCTGTAGCTCCTTCACCTCGCACTACTCCCTCTCCTGCCACTCCTACTCAGCCCACTCCAACTCAACACTATGTTGCTCCTCCTATAGCAACTCCATGTGTATTTGCGTGCGAAGGGAGTCTTCAAGAGCAACATGGTTCGTGGACTCCTTCAACACCCAACCCCTTGTCAACTCTTTCCCCTGCTTGGTGAACCGGTGCTCAACCAACTCCATGTTGTGACAAAACTCCTACTCCTTCGCCTCCCACTTGGCTTCTCTCACATGTCACTCTTCCTGCCTAGCCTGCACCATAGCCTCCTCAGCCACCCTAGCTTCCTTAGCCACCTCCTCCTCCAAAATAGCTTTTTCCATAGCCTCAGCCTCTACCTTTTCTATTTCTAGGCACCTGATTGTGGCATTGGCCTTCACCACAGCCTCATGAACAGCCATCCCAAGTGTACTTGTCAACACGGTGTTCATCATATCCTGAGTGGCAAGACCGTGCAATGTCCTAGAAGACTGACCAATCTCCTCCCCTCCCAACCCAACCCTCTCCTCCATCATCGTTCCCTTACTATAAACCACACGTAGCTTAGGCCGCAGTGGCCTGGGCACAACTGGCATCACTACCCTCCAAAGGGTAAGGATCAATCCCAAATGGCAACCTCAACGTTGTTGCTAGAGTGCCTCAAGAAAAAACTGAGGAAAATTAACCCTACAACCAAGTTTTAAATATTTCAAAAAGGAGAAGTGGACCCCTTATAGTTTCTAGGCATTGCCTAATTGTACAAAATATCGGTCCACTAACTCCACTGCTTGCTACCAAAGCTGGGGCAAGGTAGACTTGGAAGCCTACCCACTAGCAGTCTTGGGGAGCCCCAATAAAAAAGACCTGGGCATCCTACAAACCACAACCCTAGGGAAGGATGACATCACCCATGGCTGGCACTCCGAGGGAGACTACAACCGCCTCCTCCATAAGCAATATGTGGACCCCCCTACAACTCATGGCATCCACACTCCAGTTGCAGAAAAAGGAATCATCCGCCAAATCTGGGTCCCCATGCAATAGCCCCAGAGCCTTCGCCCAACCTGCACTTTAAACTAGCACCCAAAGCTCCTTATTGCCCTAACCTATGCAATTTAGCTCAAAAGTTAGCATCTACCCCATCATTGCCATCACTTCCTTCCACAACCTAACCCTCTATAGGACCACCTGAATTGGCGAAGGAAGTCATGTCAAGCGAAAAGTCAGATTATTTCAAGCATGTCAAAAGCTCCACCACACAACTATCACCACTAAATCCCCACTTAAATGCACATGGGGCTAGGGGTGGTGGGCGCCAACAACCCCCAAATGTCCACTACAAAGGAGCATCAAGAAACAAAATGTACAATCGTTTCCGTCTCCCTTGGGCACAATAGACAAACATCATGAATATTAAGACTGTGTGCCCTCAAAGCCACCCGCACTAATAATGCCTCATGATTAATTAGCCAAAGAAACACCTTGATCTTTTCAGGGAGCCTACCCTTCCATAAAGCACACCATCCTGTTACAGTCAGATACTTCCTTGTAATGATATCCTATGGTGACTTCCCCATCACACCAGTCATCTGCATAATACTTATGTGCTTACAAAGGGTCCTCTAAATGAGTGAGTCTCGATGCCCGCTTCCCACTAATTGCACTTGCCTTGAACTATTTGGATCCATTGGGCAAAATCATCATTCACCTATAGAATACAATTCACCAGCCTTTGCTATCCCATCATGATTAGATCATGGAATCACATGATCCCCAAACCACCAACCTCCCAAGGCCAGGTAATGGCATCCCACTCCAATTGTAGAAAAAGGAATCATCTGCCAAATCTAGGTCCCCACGCAATAGCCCCAAAGCCTCCGCCCAACTTGCACTTTAAACTAGCACCCAAAGCTCCTTGTTGCCCTAATAACCTATGCAATTTAGCTCAAAAGTCAGCATCTGCCCCATCATTGTCGTCACTTCCTTCCACAACCTAACCCCTTGTAGGACCACCTGAATTGGCGAAGGAAGTCATGTCGAGCAAAAAATCAGATTATTTCAAGCATGCCAAAAGCTCCACAGTACAACTATCATCGCTAAATCCCCACTTAAATGCACATGGGGCTGGGGGGTGGGGGGCGCCAACAACCACCAAATGTCCACTACAAAGGAGCATCAAGAAACAAAATGCACAATCATTTCTATCTCTCTTGAGCACAATGGACAAACATCATGAATATTAAGACCGCATGCCCTCAAAGCCACCCACACTAATAATGCCTCATTATTAATTAGCCAAAGAAACACCTTGATCTTTTTTAGGAAGCCTACCCTTCCATAAAGCACACCATCTCGTTACAACCAGATACTTCCTTGTAATGATATCCTATGGTGACTTCCCCATCATACTAGCCATCTGCATAATATTTATGTGCTTACAAAGGGTCCTCTAAATGAGTGAGTCCCAATGCCCCACTTCCCACTAATTGCACTTGCCTTGAACTATTTGGATCCATTGGGAAAAATCATCATTCGCCTATAGAATACAATTCGCTAGCCTTTGGTGTCCCATCATGATTAGATCATGGAATCACATGATCCCCAAACCACCAACCTCCTAAGGCTAGGCAATGGCATCCCACTCCACCAAGTGCGTCTTGACTCCCTTGCTTCCCCTGGACCAAATGAAGTTTGGGTGGGGGGTGGATGGAGGGGTGGGGGGG
The DNA here is from genome assembly GCA_015680685.1 of Gnetum montanum. Lineage (NCBI taxonomy): Eukaryota > Viridiplantae > Streptophyta > Gnetopsida > Gnetales > Gnetaceae > Gnetum > Gnetum montanum. Next base: position 2,351,471 of record MNCI01015499.1, read on the forward strand.
AGAGGAGGGGAGAAAAGACAACCGCAACTATAAACTTGGCCATAGCCGACAGCACAAAGGAAGCAAGAATAATCCTCCCCTTTCGTGTTAAGAAGCGCACAGTCCAATGCTTGATCCTCTGCTGTAACCAACAAATTGTTAAGAAACGCATGGTCCAATGCTTGATCCTCTACTGTAACCAACAAATTGTTATAATTAGAAGCCATAGTTTCAATAAAACAATCAGTAGATCAGATCTGAAAATACACTAGAGAAGCTCTGGAGAAATTATTACAACACTCAATATCTGAATAAAACATTAAAGGCAGAAAATATCAAGTTGTAGCAGATCAAATAGACACTGTAAATCACTGAAAAACCATTGTAAACTCCAACAAACGTTTGCTGTAAAAGCAAAATGAAAACAATGAAACAAAATAGCACAAGAACATAGAGATTTAGGTGGTTTGGGCCCTTTTTACCCTACCTCCACAAGAATGCTAATCTACCTTCTATTCTGCTCAAATCTTAAGGACACAAGCTGTCCTTATAGCTTTCTCAACCACCCAATCTGTTACTCCAACAAATCTTAGATCTCAGACTCTCGTCTCCAAGGTAAAACCTCAATACAATGCATCCACATCAAAAACACACCCATAAAGGCTACCAATTAACATCCCAAGTGCTTGCAAAATTCTCCCCCTAACTAAGTTAGATGCATTGGACAGGTGCACAGCGCACTTTCCTTTGTTCACCTTCAACCCGATCTACGTCATTCTGTCTAGCGCCTTGTTAATGGCATGTGCCTATGGCACCGAAGCGCGGGAAAATAACATAGTATCATTAGCATAATGCTCCACCAAGCAGCCAATCCCAACTATGTTCAATCCACGAACACCCTCAATAGAACAATAAGCCTACAAGGTGTCCATCGCAATAATGAACAGGTACAGAGAAAGGGGGTCCCCTTGCCTCAACCCCCGTTTAGGGGATGAAAACCCCCACAGACACCCACCAATGTCAAACGAATAGGCCCCAAACACTTAAATTTGGATACAAAGATAAACAAATTTGGGGTCAAAGCCTTTCTGCAACATGATATCAGCTAAGCCATCCCAACTGACACTGTCATATGCTTTTTTTTATATCCAACTTAACGTGCATACCAAGATATCCAACGTTCTTAAACAAATTCATGACCTCCTAGAGGAGAATGACCTCATCATGCAAGAATCTCCCCTTGACAAACCTAACCCTATTGTTCCCAACTAGTTGTGACATCAGCAACGTAAGATGTCTAACAAGCATCTTCATGAAGAGCCGAATCAAGGTGTTGCATACCCCAATGGGATGAAAATGAGAAGGGCCCAAAGGATCGGCAACCTTAGGGATCAAATCAATTTTGGAACAATTGATTTCACAATAGACTTGCTGCCTTTGCAGCATCAGATTAAAGGCCTCCAGAAGGTTCGCCCCCAAAATATCAACACACACCCAAAAAAACTGAATAGGCCACCCATTTGACCCAAGAGCCCGATCCAGCTTCATAGAGGCCATCGCCTCATCTAGATTTGTCCACATGAAAGGCTCCAAAAGCTTACGATTCTCCGTTTCACCAATAACCAATCTCACAAGGATAGATACTGCCATTGTATCAATTTTGGCCCAAATATTGGTCCAGTACTCTTGCATCACATAGGCAATATCTTGGGGCTCAATCAGAGTCACCCCATCCTACACCAACTTAATGCTCTTGGCCTAGCTATTAGACTTACACCAACTTAAGTGTTTCTGTCCCCCTCCTTCAGCCATTTAATTCAAGCATGTTGCTTCCAGTACAACTCCTCATCAATTCCCAGGTCCTGTAACTCCCTTAGTACCATTTGCTCCTCCACTTCTACAACTACTCCTGATTCCTAGTGAGCCTGGAGAACCACACATCTAGTCCTAAACAAAAACCTCTCCATGGCATTGACAGAGCGAATAGCCTGCTTGAAACAACAAAACCTAGTCTTCAAGAAATCTGTAGGATCCACCTAGGAGGGGTAATCTGCCCAGATCTACATCACCAATGGTCTAAGCCAAGGCTTAAGCAACCAAGACCACTCAAAACAAAATGGGGAAACCTTTCATTTGACCCACTTCGCCACCTGCCAGCACAAAGACCAATGGTCTGATGCCAACCTCTCCTTCCCAGAGACCTAGACCTAAGGATCCATTAAAATGCTAGAACTTATCCAAACACATTCAATTCTAGATAAGACCAAGTCCTTTCCCCTACGATGGTTGGTCCAAGTAAACTTGCAGTTAGCAATCTCCATGTCAATTAAATTGTACGTTTGCAAAAAAATCTAGAAACTGTTGACTACCCAACAGCTCAAGCAGATACCAACCTTTTTCCAAGTGTACACATGTTGGTTGAAGTTACCAATCACTAGCTGCCGCCACTGACCAACAAGCTAGGTGATCCGGTTCAACTCACCCAACCATTCTTACCAGTTCTGAGCACCATAGAAGTTTGCAAGCCACATTCCCTCATCTGTAAGAATCAGTGATGCTCAAGGACGAGGAATCCATCGGACTTAAGGGCAACTTTGCCAAAATGGCCAAGCCCTTGGCTTTTCCTCTACTAGGTACAAGTTGTGTCTGCCACCTAGTCCAACATAGATAGTGGGCCTCCATAGCCTGCAACTTAGTTTCATGTAAACACACAATGTCACATTCCTCCCTTCTCACGATATCTTTGAGGGTAGTCTTTTGTAGGGGGTACCCTGCCCCTTGCAAATCCATGACAAGATCTTCATGACTTACCAACCAACCACTTCTTATACACATCCCTCAAGGTTGGTTGTAACCCCAAATCAATCTCGGCCTGCATCTTTTTGCTACAAGAAACCAACAAAAGTGGCCACCCAACCCTCCCAAGCTCAGGGGAGACCAAGAAACACCCCTACAACACCATCGTTGCCCCTACAATATTCATCATTTTGGGGAATGGCAACCCCCTAACTACCCCCACCCAATCTCTAAGTAGGGGGAGATCACACCCCCCCCCCAAAACCCAATCTCTAAGCAAGGGGAGATCACCCCCCCCCACCCCCCATTCCTTAACTAGGCGACCCAAGTACCTCTGTACCAAGACCCATCGTCGCAGGAATAGCCACCAGGATGCCTAATTCCGTGATAGGCTCCCTGGCAACAACGCCACTTAAAATAGGCACCACAGGACCAATAAGAGCCACCCCAACCCACATTGACCTCCCACGTCAACCAACAACCATCCAATCCTCCCCATTCTTTCGTGGCGTGGATTTAGTTCAAAGTCAGCAAGCCACCGCCCAGTGGTTGTTCTTTCCGCAAATCATGAAGTGAGCCACTAGGGCTAATCCCCTTGTAGCCAACATGTCTTACGGTAGATTTTTGTATTCGACATGAAGCAATTCCTCTCCCATCGGAAGATTCGTGACCACTTCTTGCACCCGGTCCCTAGATCCAAGCACTCGCCAAACACAGAAGTGGACATAGCCCATTCATTCCATAGACTCCGTAAACTGATCGAACTTGATGAACTTGTTGAAAAACCCTGCAAGGATTTTCAAGAAATTCGGTGTCCATAACTCCCAAAGAATGTCAGACACCCAAATCCAAACAAGCGCACAAACGAAAAGGTCAACATCTTGGTGAGCCCTTGGATGCCAAGGCATTATGGCCAACCCACAGGCCCCATAAAACCAAGGGCCCTCAAAAAGAGCCTTATCACAGTCCACATCCAAACTAAACACAGAGCAATAGTTCGTCTATCAAAACTTTGAACTTGCACATCCTCCAATCCCCAATTTGTTGCAGCCCATTTTCAAATAAGGTCAAGCCAAGGTTGCATCCTTGCCGATACAAACTTGCCAATGAGGCTAAGTTCCATGGTTTGCACCCCCTTACTAGGCAAGTGACTAACTTGCAAACACATGACCCCTCCCTTCAAGAGCAGGCCTCAATACCCCTATCGCTTGGATGCCAACCAGTTGGGTTAGAGCCATCCGCTCCTAAAACCCTGAGGAGCCAAAACCATAAGCCTCTCCCAGAGGACCCTCTATATTTGAGTGCCTAGAGAGACCTTTACCACCATCCTTGAGCCCACCCATGCCCAACCCTTTGCCGCCATGGCGACCACCCTCTGGGTCAACACCCCCACTCCTGAGACCACCATAGCCATCCGCTCCCAGCCGCACCACTCCTCCCCCTCCAACGCTTCCTCCCATAGATCAATTTCAAATTTTCTTCCCCAATTAACTGGAACAATTAGCCAATCATACATTATCAAAGTTTTGCTTTTATAACTGCAATATCTTTTTAAAGTTTCTTTTCTTGTTTTCAAAATAGGATAATATATTATAACATACAACTTTAAAACAGGTAACTTCTGTTATATATAACATACCTCATGCCCACAGAAAACCCTAGTTGTCTTTGGTAAGGATGCCAACGTTTTACACATCGATTCGTACATCTGTTCTGGAGAGCCCTCAAAAAACTTCCCACAACCAGCAATAAACTAGAAGATGACAAAGATGCTTGTTGGTTGCAAATCAACAAAACTTGGAAAAGAAAAAAAACATATATTTTCTGTGAATGTATTGCGCTGTAATAAAAGTACTAAAACATGACTATCTTACCAGCGTATCTCCTGTAAAAACAGCAGGATCATCTCCACTAGAACCAGTAACAAAATAGCTTATGTGACCACTTGTATGGCTGTTTTAAACAATCAATACACCAACAAACAGGGTTGTAAGTATCGTTATTAGAAAATCAATCAAATGTGTAGTAACTTTAAAGGTTTCTATAACACAGTATTCCAGGAATCATCCATAAGGTTGCCTTTATCTCAACAAGACGGGCTAAGCCATTAAGGTAGGTGGAGGATTTAAGGATGATTTTTATGGCAAGCTGTTTACCTGATACTCCTGAATATATATTTTTACCATGCTCTCAAGTAGCACATAAAATCTCCCAGGAATAAAGGACAATAATTAAAAAGTTAATTGCATAAGCTGAGGTGTTAGCCTAGTGGTAAGGATCTTAGCTTGGTAACCCCAGGTCACAGCTTCAATTCTACTGGGTAGCATTGAGTTAAAAAAAAAATTAAAAAAAAATCCATAAAAGAAACTCTGAAACTCGTCTGACAGATCTAAGGGTCTCAGCAGATGTAAGTAAAAATTTCAGTTTTAATATATAAGAGGTTTCAGTGGACATAAGTAAAAAATTTCAGTTTCAGTATCTTAGAACCTCATGAAAAAGGATCAGTATAAAATGAAAGTAAAGAAAAAGTAGAATAAAAACTGAAAATGCTTATTGACAATTATGGAGTGCAAGAAAACAGCATTCCCTGGATTAGAGGTGGAAAAAGGCAATACTGTTTGGATGAAATTCACATGATTCAAGCTGAGCTTCAGTCTGAAAACCAATCAGAAAAAAAAAATAGAGAAAATGGGGCTAGTTAATTATCAGTGCCTTCTAAAGCAGAAACACACTTAATAAATTCAGAAAGCCAAGCTCAATAAGGAGAGACAACAATACAAAGTCACCTTTTTTTCTCACCTCTTCCTTAGTGAAGGAGACTACAAACACTACTAGCTGATTGTGAATCATAAGGGAGATTTATTAGTGCAGCATTACAAGATAACCATGACTGCAATCAAATTCTACAAAAACCTTTGGTGCACGGGGACAAAATGTGATGTTGCGATAGCTTCAAGGATTATGAGTTGCATAGAAAATCACTTGACTTAACAGCACATTGAGTTTCCCAATAAGACTCAAAAGAGGAAATACATGGACTAGTTTTTGGATTGCCCAATCAAAACTCACTTGAAACATACAGATTTTCAACTGAGTTCATTTAAAGTAATGGGTAGGTAATGAAGAATGAAATTTTAGATATGACCTTAAAAGAGATGAATCTTAGCCCACCCATCTTCTCAAGGTCCAATGCGCACAAGATATAGAGAATTGTAGACCAATTAGTGTCTGTTCAAGTATTTATAAAATTTTCTCACTTTCTGACCTTGATATTGAACCATAGTTCAATGGAGTGGATTGGATCACAGATAAACTTTTTAAAGAAAAGATTTCAAATCACAAATTGTTCAAAAATGCATGGATTGAAGTAAGCATAAAACTGTAGTTATATGAAAAGTATTAACATCATGCTCCACACAGAAAGATGATTTTGTAAATGCTACTTGGAATCAGACTAGAATCAAAATTCCAATGAAGCGTTAGGACCAAAGAACTGCAACAGAAGCCCCGCAACCTAGGGAAGGGAAATAAAGAAGTGGGCCTTGCAAGCAATCTTAGAAAAGGTGGCAATGTGCTGTAATGTGGTCAATGTACCAAGATTAGCTGCTTAAAAGCTATTAGCCACTGTAATGGGAGAGATCACTGGGAGCTCTGGTATAGTCTTATCTTCCCTGCCACTTAAGTTCTCTAGAAAGGAGTGGGTAGGAGAAAGATGTTTTGACGGCATGTTACTGGGTTGGTTATGTGGAGGCATCGGAAAGCTCTTAGCAGAGGTATTGTGTAAGTTTGCCTACACATTGGAGTAATGTGTGTAACGTAAGTCCCACCATGCGTGGGGTAACAAGGAGTAAGTTGCGAATGGTGCCACCACCTTGGCTCCATGTCAGGATCCAAGTCCTTCATGCATGTGTACCTCTAAATGCACATGACAGATGTAATAATTAAGGTGCAACCTTAAAGGAAACCAAATTCGATGCATTGCTTCTACATTCACCTGCTGCCGATTACAATAGGAAATTCGGATGGTCCAACGTGACTGGACTAGCTACGTTGCCGGCTTACAACCTCAAAGAAATACCTTCTTGATCTGGGAAGAAAAGGGAGGTGTTGGGCTCTCTAACAAGCACCTCAAGAAGGCAATACACTATGTGTTTAAGTGTGTAGCATGTCTTATCTCTAAGCCTTAATAAAAGGAAATGAACCTCTAGGACACACCTGGCTTACTCGTTGTTACCCAAAGTAGCTTGGTATGTGAGAGATGTCCCAGGGTGGTGGTTCTCCTAGGCTCTCCCCATGGTTCGGGGGCTATGGAACACTTTGAGGCACCCTCGGGTGACTCAAGTGTTAGAAAATCCATCTCAGCTTGGCGGTACCAAGCTAGCAACAGGACACCCTCCTATTGTAACTCTTTCTTAAGTCCTCTTCATTCTACCCTCACCATGGAGAACTACATGGCCCTGATTCTACAGCGGTTGTAGATATGTAGGCAGCCAAGACTGGATAGTTTTGGTGTGGTGCCAGGCCTCACCTTGTACCAGATCGTGAGGGATCTGGGGGTGAGGCACCTTCCCTTGTAGGTGCATCGTTTCCCCTCCCACCAATGTTGTCTACAGGGTTGCTTGTGTGCTTGTTTGCTTGGTCCTCGTTTGGAGTTGGTTACCCTCCATGAGGTGCATTTCCATACATAATAAGAAGTTGTGTTGCTTCTTGCACTCACTCTTGAGTTGCTTGCTTGCTTGAGGTGTATTCCCCAGGTCTTCCACCCCAGATCCATTGGATCTTAGTGAATTCCTTGGGGTGCTGAGCAACGTTGTTACAGATGGTATCGGAGCGTTTTTTGAAATTGTGTTGTGATATGCATGTGCTCTTTGGTTGTGTTACTCCATTGAGGTTGTTCGATTAATGGTCCCTTCAGATTGATACCTAGGTGATCTAGGATCATATCCTTATGTATTCTTTGAAGAGTTGCCTTATGGCAATGTTTTTACGCTCTTCATGAGGGGACAGATGTTAAATTGTGAGCAACTAATGTATGTTGCTCTCCTTAAGGATGTAAACTATTGCATTGTGGTGATGTCCTCCACTTGTTTACTTGTGGTTGGACTAGCTGTGATTGTATGTGATATGGTAGAGAGGAGTTCTATTGGCAACTCAAGAATTTTGTTGCTCAAGGAGCTCTCATCTCTAGTCTCCAGTGATTCATCTAGGATGAATCGGACTGAGTCTCCACTTCAGTTTCCACCCAGATGACATGTTTCGAGATGGCATTGGTTGAATTTTGCAGGATAGGATATCCTTGCACTCCCACTCACCCTAAATACAGTGAGTATGGGAAAATACAAATTGGGAGAAGATGGTTCCCAGGTACCTCAGGATGGAGGGCCTTCGAACATGTGCTTTTGGTGAGCCTTGTTCTAGGTAGATTAAGATCGTTGCCAGTAGACTTCGTACATTCATGTTTGCGATTGTATGTTTGTCTATTTGTGTATGCCTGTCTTCTTGGTTGCGCTTTCAAATTCTGCATGCATGTTATCTTCGTCGTGTCTATTGTTCGTAATGCAAGGCTTGGTGTTCTACGTGGTATGATGACTTATTGTTGGGAACATTGAGGATGCATTTTGAGGCCGTTTGTGCCATCCCAAAGCCAAATGTTTGTTGTCTTGTTTGACAACTTGTGCGTGAGGCATGATTGCCCTTGTTGCTGATCTTTGCGAGTTGTGCTCCCTTGTTTGAGCTAGTTGTGTTGCCCTTGGGTTTGTGGCATCACTCTTTTGATTGGTGACATTTCTTGGTCACTCTGATTCGAAGACTACTGGTGTGGGTCATCCTATTGTTGGTTCTTGTTGAGACCGCACCTCGTTTGATGAGAGTCTTTCTTGTGGACGCATCCTCTGTGATGTTGCTTGTTGTTACGAGAATTGGTTTCATGCAGACCTGTTGTTGGATAGACCTTGGTCTTCCACCTTATTTTTGAGTTGAGATGACGATTCTCTATTTCCCATGCCGCTTATGATTGTGTTGAGATTTTTATCTTGGTTGAAACTAGTGTTAGTGGCTGGGAATGATTGTTGTATATGAATCTTGGAATTCTGAGAGTGTGCTAGCTCTCTTTGGGTGTGCCTCATGATGAAATCGTTTGTTTGAGTGTATCTAATTGACCCATCAATGTTTTGCATGATTGATCTCTATGCATGTTGTTGAGGTCTTGCTTTTATGATGTTGCAAGAGTGATATTACTCTATTATATGATCATGCTTGATGGTTGTGTATGAGGCTGATGTGTTGATCGTGTTCCTGCTAACTTCTATGTTTCTGAGCTTTTGTCTCAGTGTTTGCAGGCAGCACAGGTACAAAGATGCAGCCAGTGGTGACCTCAGTTGCTTCTGTGAGCACTATGTCTATGGGGAATATATGTGCTCTTGAGACCTTCATGAACTGATTATTTGGTCTCAAAATCCCAACATTGGGTTGTGGATTTATCAGTACCTTGGCTGTGATGAATCAACAGGTACATTATGATTTGTTTGCCTCTCTGTGCTGGGTAAGCAAAACAGAGGACGATGATCTATCCTAGACCCTACAGATATTGGGTTAGCAAATGGCATGAAATGGTATCCTTGGCCATGCCGGATACTGATGGCCCAGGAGTGGCCAATGCATTGAGGTCCCACTTTGGCAGGTGGTGGATACTCAGTTGGCGTGTTCCATTATTCGATTGTTGCATTCGTGTCCCGAATCATTTTCGTTCGAAGGTAGTTGTGCAGTGGGTTCAGTGCAATGGTCGATCATGCACGTTTTGAGTCAATGGTGCAGTGTGACAAATGATCATTTATGCTTCATGACAAAGACAAGTTTTTCTCAAAACAACATGGTTCTTTCGTGGTATGCTCCTGGTGGCCTAAATCCTTCAACCTAGGATGGGCTTGGGTAGTTCATCCTATAGCCTTCTAGGCCTAGGTAGCATTCCTAAATACCATGTATGTTCCTATTAAATTGTATTCCTATCCTCGGGTATGTGAAATGTATCTATGTGATATTCTCAATTCGACAGTATGCACCCAAAAGTGCTAGATGTATTGCCCTATGTGACTTAGTTGTCTCCTCGTTGTAGGCCTATGCCACACACTATGATAAGACCAAGCTTGATGTATGGTGTTTTCCTGGTGCTATTTTTGAGCACCTTTTGTATATGTTGTAAATGGCCTTTAGGCCTTGATGTATAATTCTGCTGAAAACCTCATGGAAAACTCATTAGTTGTGATATGGTGTTGTAACGAACAGGCCTGGGCATGTCCTTGCCCATTGTGCTCTTGAACTGGTGCCATGTGTTCTTGGTGATGTTGGCATGCCTTGAGGGTGTGTGCTTTGGTGAACGTCCTGAGACAGGACAAATCTTGGGAACACTTCCTCTTGTGTTCCGAACTGGCTAAAATCTAATTCACAAATGATCGATGGTGGTATGTAGCCTGAAATACAAACAAATTGGTTCGATGTGCTTGATCTCAATAGCAGGTGGTTCACTGTGGCCATGTGAATTACAATGGCAGACTGAAATTCAAATCAATGTGATGTTGTGATGTCTAGCTATGGAGTAGAGTTGAGTTCTGGGTATTGGCACCTAGACTCGCCCTTCCATGTTAGATGCAATCGTGGAGCAGCTTTGCAAATGTTGGGATGGTGGTCCATCCTTGAATAAATGACGTTATAGATATAGAAATTGTGACTTCTCTTGGTGGCCTTGCTTGGTGGGCTTGAATGTATGGTGTTTTCCTGGTGCTATTTTTGAGCACCTTTTGTATATGTTGTAAATGGCCTTTAGGCCTTGATGTATGATTCTGCTGAAAACCTCATGGAAAACTCATTAGTTGTGATATGGTGTTGTAACGAACAGGCCTGGGCATGTCCTTGCCCATTGTGCTCTTGAACTGGTGCCATGTGTTCTTGGTGATGTTGGCATGCCTTGAGGGTGTGTGCTTTGGTGAACGTCCTGAGACAGGACAAATCTTGGGAACACTTCCTCTTGTGTTCCGAACTGGCTAAAATCTAATTCACAAATGATCGATGGTGGTATGTAGCCTGAAATACAAACAAATTGGTTCGATGTGCTTGATCTCAATAGCAGGTGGTTCACTGTGGCCATGTGAATTACAATGGCAGACTGAAATTCAAATCAATGTGATGTTGTGATGTCTAGCTATGGAGTAGAGTTGAGTTCTGGGTATTGGCACCTAGACTCGCCCTTCCATGTTAGATGCAATCGTGGAGCAGCTTTGCAAATGTTGGGATGGTGGTCCATCCTTGAATAAATGACGTTATAGATATAGAAATTGTGACTTCTCTTGGTGGCCTTGCTTGGTGGGCTTGAATGTGCTCAAAACACTTGAGCCTATGCTCTCATGATTGGGGGCTTCTAATGATTTGTGCATGTTGGCGGGCTCTCGTGACCGATTGCTTTTGGTGCTTTGGAGGGCTATGATGTGCTCTCATGGCTTGGGACTTATTGGTGCTTTCGTGGTCTATGGTGTGATTCCATGACAAGGGACTCATTGTGCCTAACAAGCTATGGTGTCTTGTCGAATTTCCCTATGTACTCTATTCCTCATGTACACTGATGTATCACACCATCCTTCCCTAATGTAAAGCCCCATGTCTCTGATGTATTGTAAATGTATGTCATGTCTTAACCTCCCTAGTGGGACAGCAAGTTTGAGCACTATATTACTTGATGAATCTCTAATCCTATGAGGGGTTATCCTCCATTCCAATGGATGCCCTCTTTAGTTCCTGAAATGTTAAGGCAGGTGATATCAAGACAGTTGTTCTCTAGTTGGGACCTAGAAGCAGTTGATGTTTGGGACTTGTTCCTAGCAGTGGTCCATGTTCGTGAACTCATGGGGCTTGTTCTCAGAGACAGAATGTTGTTACCCTGGTGAAATTCATGAAACCTCCTTTGTGAGGTCATGTTGTTGATGTAAATTAAAGGTACATATCGCCCTTCTTGTAAGCAAGGCATAATCTTATGTACTCTCAATTTTGGGTGCTCCAGAGGGACTTGTTGGGGTTCTCTGGTAGACCACCCTTATTGTAAACCCTTCGAGGATGAATCGTGTAGTGTTTTGAGTTGTAACTGATGTTGGTGAGCCCATTCCTTGTAAAACTATCTTGAGGACCCAATCCTCCTATGGGAAAAATGTTGTTGTTGACTTGTGTCTATTGTTTGGGTTGAATGATGATAGGTAGTGGTGCGGCCTTGTCCACCACAATTGATGTAAACGGGCTTGACCGGAATGTATGAAACAAAAACCCAAATCTCCCAAGATGAAACAGAAATCCCTCTTGATAAAATTTTAAAGAGAAGACCTCCTTGGCATCTCGAGTTGTTCTCAAGGTGAAATTGAATTTGGGTAAGACTTGTAAACCCATGTCTTCCCTCAGCCGGTAACAGTTCGACGATATGGTTCTATTGGCTATATTGACTACTTGGGCGTGTATTATGGGTAAGGTGTAGCTGGGCTGCTATACTTACCTATGGAAGAAACCTCCCAAAGAGGATCCTTCCTTCAAGTGCAAAAATCTAATGAAAGGTGTTGATCATGAGACTGGCAATCGTCCTTGCTATGGTGGGGAAAATCAAATTATGGGAACCTAGATGTTCCTTGGAGAATTCATGATCTGGTTGCTCTCAAAGGTGACTCTATATTCTTTCCTGGACCTAGTGTTCAGAAAATGGTGCTTGTCCCATAACTTGGAGTGGGAAGGATAGCTTGTATGTTGCAAGTGTGATTGATCCTTCTCCATGAACGAGAAATTATGGTTGCAATCGATGATGTGCTTATGGTTGACATGAGATGTGTGTATGGAGGATTGTCATGGGGTTGGCTGCCCAACAGATCCTCCACTTGTTCTAACATTCGAGTAGGCATTCTTGATGTTGGACAATCACAAGAGTTGTTGATGATAGTTTGGGCTTGTTGTATGATAGCCTCTTGGAGAAGTTTCCAAATAGATTTTGGATCTTCTCTCTCGTTGTGGCAATGGAATATTGTTGGATGGTGAATTGAGGTATGTGATGCTGGTGTCTATGGACGACAAGGTCAAGCTCAAAAGATCTGCCCTTGTACCTTGTTTGGAAAGGAGAACATGCTCGACTCCCTTCATACTAGCTTGAACAGACATGATGAAAAAAAATGTGCATGGTACAGATGCATGTAGAATTAGTGCTTAGATGGTTGCACTGGTGAGACCCCATGGGTCTGGATGCGAGTAGCAAAACATAGAGTTCTAGCAAGCGTGAGTTGCTTGCGGAGACATGGCTCTTTTGGAGCATGTCCTCCCTCTTGGTTTGATGTTCCCAAGTCCATCACCATGGGTAGTGGCCTTGGTGAGCCCTCAAAATCGATGAATGAAAAAAAAATTGATGGATGCTGAGATACCATTCACAAAGGAACTCAGCTGGACTTGTGGAAGAGGAGCTATCTTCTTGCATAGGTATGGGCCTACACAAGAAGATATGTCTCTAGACCTAAGAAGGGATGGATCTAGGGGATGCCTTAGAGACATTGGCCCTTTGGGTTGGACTACTTCTGCTGGTTACAGAGTTGGGAAGTCTTTTGGCTTCCTCCAAGTGCCCCTTCATGCAAGGCATTGGATGGAAGGACGTATCAGGTGTTGGGGTTGGTACCTTCCTTCAAGCCTAGCATCAGATGAGTTGACAAATCCCTGGAGTTGACAGAGTTCCAAACCCATACTTGAAGTGTACTCTCGAAGCTATCCTAGGCTCCGCTCTGAGGACGTCACTTCTTTGTGTACGGGAGGATTGTGAGAGATGTCCCAGGGTGGTGGTTCTCCTAGGCTCTCCCCATGGTTTGGGGGCCATGGAACACTTTGAGGTGCCCTCGGGTGACTCAAGTGTTAGAAAATCCATCTCGGCTTGGCAATACCAAGCTAGCAACAGGACACCCTCCTGTTGTAACTCTTTCTTAAGTCCTCTTCATTCTACCCTCACCGTGGAGAACTACATGGCCTTGATTCTATGGCGGTCGTAGATATGTAGGCAGCCAAGACTAGATAGTTTTGGTGCGGTGCCAGGCCTCACCTTGTACTAGATCGTGAGGGATTTGGGGGTGAGGCACCTTCCCTTGTAGGTGCACCATTTCCCCTCCCACCAATGTTGTCTACAAGGTTGCTTGTGTGCTTGTTTGCTTGGTCCTCATTTGGAGTTGGTTACCCTCCGTGAGGTGTGTTTCCATACATAATAAGAAGGTGTTGCTGCTTGCACTCACTCTTGAGTTGCTTGCTTTCTTGAGGTGTATTCCCCAGGTCTTCCATCCCAAATCCATTAGATCTTAGTGAATTCCTTGGGGTGCCAGGCAACGTTAGGGGCAATGTTGTTACATGGTAAGTTAAGGTAAAAGGACAGAATGTGCTTCATGTGAAAGAAAATAGTGAAAGTAATAATTGTTATATCCAAAATATGTTGCTTTTCTTTTACTTGGTGAGATCTATGTTAAAAAACATGGTTCCATTGGGTAAAATATTTTAAATTGTCGTTAAATGGGTGACTAAGCAAGCTTGTTGGCTCGCAACAAAGAGGGCATGGCAACGACTATACAAATGAATACACCAACGAGCTGATCGCCCAAATAAACCTCATAGTTTAATAAAAAGGAACAAAGCAGAGCTGAGATGGGTTATATGGTATTAATGAGTAAGAAAAAGTTATTATGAAATAAAATGACATAGGGGTGCATGATAACGTTCCCAAATCTGAAATACAAAATAAATGAAAGGACAGTCCATACTGTGAACTCCCCTACAAGTAGTTTACTGCAAGAGGTCAAGTAACAATGGTGCCCTAGTTTCTAGTAAGGGGACTAGTATGTACAGTGTGGACCAATGGTATTACCCTATTGTAGAGGTACCTAACCTAGCTAGGTCCAAGTGTCGAAAGAAGTGCATTAAAATTCCCATGAGGAGGCACATGGTATTGTGAAAAAATCTAGGTTGAATGTCTTTGACTCTCCAATGGATCATAAATTGCACCAGCCCCCTCGACCTGCTGGCCAATTGGGAAGAATTGAACTCTAAGCGAAGTGTGGCTTTGTGCTCTACTTGGAGGGTTGGATGGTAGTTGCTATGGAGCTTAAGTGATCCAAAGACTAAATGTCCATGTGTGGCATCTACTTCCAATAACAGGCCGCCTATCTTAGTGCAGGTGTGCTTGCTAACTAGGGTGCTCACCCTAGCCAGTACCACTAGAACATAGATTGTCCAACTGAAACTCTTTGAGAGTGAGTGAATTAAGGTCATATCCAATTAAAGGTCTCCTTGGTGAATAAGGCTTCTAATAATAGCATCCTAGTTGGACCGATATAGCTTGATATTACAACTAACATGGTAATATGACTATGTAGATTGCAATGCACATAAGGACAAAGACAATGCTTAGGTTGTAAGCTTAGGCCTCGTACTCCTTAGTCCATAGGGCAATCCAAAATTTCTGCCTCAAGGGTCAATAGTCACTGGCTAGGATTCAACAGATGCATGAAAGAGGTGGGACCAACAAATGTGGTTTTCAGGGTCGCTCCCTAAAGATGGACTTAGCCTTGTCTCAAGAACAATTCCCAAATTTGTACATTATGGTAGCTAAAGGAATCTATGTAGTTAATTTGTAAAAAAATCTCAATTGGGCATGTAATCTTGGTGTGAATCACCTGGCCCCCTACCCTCGAGACATGAGCCATCAACCATATATAAATCTAGAAGGAGACACATGGTGTGCACCCACCCCAACCCTGTAAAGCATGTTTTAGCCTAAGCCATGAATCTACTAGAACTTGTGTTGCATGGGAAGAAGTCACAAGTTGTTAACTAAATAACTACTTCGATCGTTGAAAAAGAATGACTATCCTAATCACTAACTATAATCGATGAAATCTGTTGCTCTTCAAGTGAAGGAGAAAGTATGCCTTTATGCATTAGTTTTAGTTGGAGAGCACTTGAGGGGTTGCCAAAGTCAACTTACCCTTTGTGGAGAAAGTGTATAATAGAAGGGTGGTAGGGGTCAGTAAGGACATCAGAAAATAAGGCTTACTACATGGCTTAGTTCCCCACTGACACCTTAGGCATTGGTTTAAGCTAGATCAATTTGAGAGCATGGTTTGGTATTATTGATGGTTAGAGCTGTGAGGTGGAATATCAATAGCACTCAAAACAAAATCTGATGTTCATAAACTTGATAATTCCCTTTAGAAAAGCAAAGACCTTTTCATTTCATTATTCATATATATCATTTTTATCATCTCAAAACTAGACATCTAACAAGTAATCTATTTTTTGAGAAAGAGTTCGGGATTGTATTAAACAAGCAAAATTATGTTACAAGATTACACTGGATGACAAGCGGCGGGCCATCTGGGCGGGCCCCCGGGCCCCAGAGACCGCACAAGAGGCAGACAAAAACG
>MNCI01015499.1:2367805-2470810 GCA_015680685.1 Gnetum montanum
ACTCCAGCTCATGGAGGATATCGAGGGCATTCCGATGATCCTCCGTATCCACNACTCCAGCTCATGGAGGATATCAAGGGCATTCCGATGATCCTCCGTATCCACGAAATTAGCCGCCTGCTGGATGCCCTGCAGAAGCGACTCGCGACGAGCTCGGTCTTCCTGTGAACACCCGACATCAGGGTGATACCGCGCCGAGGTCCGGCGGATGTGACGTCTGAGCTCCGCCCAGGAGCACTCGCAGTTAATGCCCAAAACAAAATATGGGCACCGCCCCTCCCGCAGCCACCTCCGGGCGTTATGCTCATGGGCGCGGTCGAGCTGGACCTGCCGCAGAGCCTCTTCCGCCTGTAGCCGCTCCCGCTCGGCCCTCTCCTCAAGCTCGCGCCGTCTCAGAGCCGCCGCNCGAACAAGTAATCTATAAGTCTATAGGCCTAACTCTAATATGTGCCTGTTGAAATCACTTTGTTCATTCCAAGGTCACTATCATTCCCCAACCTAAGGGCCCAACCACAAGGAGGGGGCGTGGGGGATGTATGGGTGGGGTGTTGCTCGTTCCCACTAACACCCTTACAGCTTCATTGAAATGTTCCCCTTAGCACCTTGCACCTGCATAGATACATTAGGCTATAAAAAAGCCATTCCCCAAACATTGTCATTCCCTTGGTGTTTTCCTTGAAACCTCAAATGCAAAGTACATTATGGGCTTCACATCCAAAGCTGACAAAAAGATAACTGTAATATGAGTTTTTAGATATTGGGAAGAAACCTACCATTAAATAAAATAAATCTCCTAACAGTCTTATCTTATGGGTGAAATACCTACAAAAAGGTCTACATATAAATAAAAGACCTAGCCTATCCTAAAATACCTACCAGGAAAAGCATTCCCCGAGAAGACCTAGACTACCTTGTAAAGACCAATCCTACAAGTCAAACCCCTGAGCAAAGTAAAACATGGAACAACTAATTTCCAAGAAATAGATGCGTTATGAGATACATGTCCCCCTCACAAAAAAATGAAGACATTACTTGGACAATTAAGACGTTAGAAATTGATATGTTCCCCTTGACACCTAACACCTGATTATCACAAGTCAAAGTCCAATATTGCAAGTAATCATCCCCAGTAATAACATTGCCCAACTCTTAGTTGGCTAGGCCTCACTACACAAATTAGCCAACAATCTTGGCTTGAAGTTGATATTATGGTATATGTATAAGTAGTTGATATATGAATATATGTATAAGTAGTTGGGGGTTGGATGGGAAGTGGTGGGAATGGTAAAAGTGGGAGTTAAAGAGTCTTTGCTAGAAGTGTATGCTAGAGTCTCTATCAAAGAGTCTCCATCAAAGGTAACATAGATAAATGGGAAGGGCCAAAAGTGCAGGTTTAGTATCTATATCATCTTTCTATAGAGCTTACCAATACTTGATTTCATTATTAATAGCACTAGTGGTAGATGAGGACTATTGGTTATAGATGATCAATTAAGTGTTTTTTGTGGAACCTCTTGAGAGATAAAAGCTTATCTAGAGCTAATAAAAAACAAACCCTATACATATGAAACAACCAGCATCCTGCTCTCCTCATAGCAATAGATACATTAGGCTATAAACCTAAAATAAAGGTGTTAGCAACAAGTGATCATCCAACTCACACGTACTATGAAGAAATATCTCAAAGAAGACATCTATCACAATCTCCAATAAGACAAGTCAAATATATATATCTAAGAAATCATAACCTAAAGTCAAAAATTGGGGCAAAGCAACCTCTACTTAGGAAGCAAGGCCCAAGTACAAACTTGTGTCTATACCCATACATTGGGGAGTCTCTATCGAAATAGTCTCCAATAATCAAAGTATCCCAGTCTTAGGCAAGTACCCAAGAAATAAGCATCTTTATCCATATCAAGTAAAAAAGACATGTATCTCTATCTATGCCTAATATCCACATCTACTACACCCTAAAAGACAAGGCCTACCCTACCTATCCTAAAATACCTACCCAAGCAAGACCTGCCTTATGTGCCTCCTAAGCTTTCATAATGGTCTCACTTCTAGAACCGTGAATTGCACTCTTTGCACTAGTGGTATTAGAAGGAATTTTGGGTTCAATATCATGTTATGTGGTTTTTTGGTCTCTATCAATAGTTGAAAGCACCGATATAAATCACCCAAAAATCCTAGTCTTTAAATGTAGTTTCTATATCCTAAAAGGAAAGTATTGATGAATAAGGGTCTCTTGCTATAACTCTAGAGGCCTTACATGGGTTCCTATCAGACACACAAGGCTCTAATAATAGTATCTAATATCTAATATCTAAAAGTATCATCTAAGAAATATATTCAAAAAGTTAAGTATCCAAAGGGGCAAGTATGCATTCAATCGGGAAAGTCTCAAAGTATCCTCATAAAAAGCACCTAAAAGAACCAAGTACCTAAAAAACATTATTAAAAAAATCTATACCTAAACTTATACCAAGAAACAAGGGCCTATACCCTATACCAAGAAGTTAGAACCCATACTTGTTAAGACTCACCTATACCTAAGAAAACTAAGACTCCCTATACTAGGTAAAACCTAGTCTCTATATCCAACAAGGAATCTATATTCATAGTCTCAATATCTGTAACTAATATCTATATCCATCTCTCCAACAAGTTGAGTCTCCCCAAAGACCAAAACCCTATAAGAAAAATGCAAAATCATAAAGCTCTCCACGAAGATGGCTATCCACAGCTACCCATAAAGAAAGCTTAACCATACACCAGTATATATTCCTACACCCACTATGCATACGGAATTAGTATATGCCATGTGGGTGCCCCCAAACCCTCTAGCCTATTAAACTACATTGTTGATAACTTGATAGGCACTAGTGTTTTTAGGGCACAATACATAAGTACAATCACTTATTTCTTTCATTAAGTAGTGCAGAGGTAGATAAAAATATATTCTACTTCCTTCGGGGGTATCAGCAATATCAATTCCACTTCAGCTTATTCCGTTGAGCTGAAGTTGAGTGTGAGCATCCACACGTGACAATAGATTTGCAACACCACCACCAGAAGAATGAATGCTCATGTTTGCCCAACAACTTTTCCATAACCTCTTCTCTAAGCCAGTTACTAAATAAGCAAATGATTATCTGAACTCATCGATAAGCAACTACAAAGCAATCTGGGTTTCCCAACTGCACCAAGCATCATATATTATATACGTACATAACATATGTATTGTTGTTAGACTATGTATTTGTATAAGAAAAAAATATCCTTCTCTTGTTTTCTGAGTTACAGTGATCCAAGCTCTATAAGGTTACTTTTTTCAATAAGGTCTGTGTATCAAGTGATTTCTACATGGAGTTATTAGGAGAGGAGTTATTTTTATGGCCTTCCTTTTTCCGTTGGGTTGGTTGATCGTGTTTAGCCCCATTATCAATGAGGGCATAGACAGATGCACCTGAAAGTTTACTAGGAAAAAAGTGATAAGACATTCACATATGTTGCAATCATACAAGATAAGGTAAGTTACTTATGTGTATAGACATTTACTAGATCTTGCTTAGTAAGAGCTTTTTCGGGTCAGAGGTTGCAATGCACAGGTTACAGATTACTTATATATACACCAACACAGGCATGCATAATGAATTTGATCAACAATGCTTGCAAAACAAGCTACTTCCTATCACTACTCAGCTTCGTTTGGTATTCATTCAATAGCACTACACTGGGCTTCTTACATTAGGGGGCTTTTTTTCAAGCAGCCTCTTGCAACAAAGAGATCCCTTACCCTTCACTAGCTAGGTCGCATGGGGAAGGATCCAATTTGCCAGTTTTGGTATTTTTGACCATGTTCTACTTGCTCAACCCACTGATAGTACACACTCTTCACTCGTGATCAGTTTATTATGGGTATAGTGTAAGTTGGATGTGGATCTATGTTCCGTCTCTCATGCTGTGTCAGAGTATGGACTACCGAAATACCACAATAATGAGTGGAACTATCTATCTCACTAATCACTAGACGCATAGGGTGGATCTAAAACATTACCAAATCTGTATGACTGTTTTACAGGAAAATAAGAAACAAAATCATTCCACACGAAATATAAGCATGTTTTTACCGAATGTAAGGGCCCAACAAGAAGATTAGGATGTAGAGTACCACCTGAACTGCATACTAAAGAAGGGATAGCCATCATCGTAATGCTACATCAGGGTTGTAATGCAAGGGTCCTTGAACTTCAAGGACTCTTGATGCACTCTTCAAGATCTTTTAACATAGCACTCATACTTCATGCAAAGAAGCACAAAAAACATGACAAGCAAAGAAAGCTTTCATTCCATTCCACAATCTAATCCTCAATGTAGTAAACAAACAATGATCAATCTCTGATAACAATGAAGGCACAATGTTCCAAACTGGAGGATCAATCCTTCACTCAAAACCTCACAAGCTCAAGACTATCATCTCTCAAGCTCACAATAAAAACCCTCTCAACTCTTGGCACACTCTCAAATGTCTCTCTCTTATCACAGTGACAAATACATCTCTCTGCAATGATCTTCCCTCTTTATCAAAAAATGAATATTTTTAAACTTTGTTCTCTCATTGTTGTTCCTAAGATCCAAAACTGTCTTGCACTTTTTTGAGCATTTGAAAACTCATTTGACCTTTACCGTAACCCAACCACACAACTCATGAGAAGCTCATGATTTAGCTTATGAGAAGCTCATGATTTAGCTTGAAAAACTTCGTGAAAGTTCTTCTACTAACCACAACCTAACCGTTACTTGTAGTATAAATGACCATGGCCAACCGATGACCCATGATTGACAACAAAATAACAATGTTGATGCAAGTGTCATTGAAGAAATGGCTGATACTGAGAAAGAGAACACTGACAAAATGCCTTAGTATTTTCTGTTGGCTTACTATGACAAGGGCACTAAAAATGTGTCTGTTAATTTAGAGATGAGGCTTAAAACAACAATGATGTTTAAGATGCCTTGACCATTAACCATGACCAAACTATGCCCTATGATCACTAGAAAAACATTACCGTGACTCGAGCACAACTCATGGTCAAGTCATAGTCAACTAAAAATCCCTCAAATTGATGTGCACATCATGTTGAAGAAGACACAGCCTCATACCTAGAAACATAGCCAAAGTTTGAAACCTTTTATGTCCACACCAAATTCCCTTTGCTTCTGAAAAAAGAAATAGGCCCTCATGACTTACAATTTTGAATGCATGTCCATTCCCAATTATACAGATGAACATCTAAGTTTCATGGGACACTACCATTGAAAACAGTTACATCAATTTGGTCTTCATCAAAGACCGTGAACTTCTTCTGAAATCTTCTTCCTCATTGAAAAGCCTCTTTCTTTCCTTAAGAGCTTTTGCTTGCCTTCTTCAAGGTTGTGTCTCAACGTCATTACGCTTGCTTAAGTCTGCTCCCAATATACAGTTGCTTAACCCTAAAACATAAAAAGCACTAGAGACAAACAAATCATTAAGAAGGACCAACTTGCATGATTATGGTGCACCATCTTGGCTATAACTTCAAAAGATCCAAATCTCTCTTTTCTCAACTGGTCAACATGGAATCTTTGGAATCTTAACTTTCTAATTTGAAGCCACACAAATGTCCCACATAAACATTAATTTAATTTCCTCTACCCGTTTCCTTGAAGCACCAATAAGGCCTCCAACGCCTCTAAAATCCTCTTGCCATTAGCCATTCCTACCAATGACAAAGCATCATCAACAACATTTGAGACTCTCTTGGCTCCCTTGTGCTCCATCACAGTACACAACATCAATTAAACCCCTTTCCATTCTTTGACATCCTTCACATACATTCAATCATTTGTCCACATCCTTGTGAAGTCCTAGCAAAAAGTATGACCTCAAAAATGCTTTCTCAATTTATGTTTGTTAATATTGTAAGCATGATGCTCAACAATGAATTTTTGTCTTAAAGTGTCAAAGGGAATATACAATTTACCTTTATAAAACAATGAATGATGTCATAAATAACATTCCATCGATTTAGCAATATATGCAATATATCTTAGAATTAAGGTCATATCATACCTATACAATATTTTTATCACCCTTTCATCTCTTAGTGATTTAAATCTCAAATGTATCTTCAATTGCTTTTAACATCCTTCCATAGGTATCCCCTCCACTTAAGGAATTTCATCAATTTTAAAAAATATCAACATCCTTTTTCCTTTCTTGGCTTGTCAAAGGGGCTATGTTCTCATAGTATTGGCTTATCTCTTTAATCACATGTTCATATTGTTTTTGAGTCCACAGGTAAAATTTAGCTTGAAATCCTTTAATTTCATATGAACCTAATGAAAAAAGAATATGTCTTTTCTCCCTTTTGAACACTCCGAGTGTTCCTCATATCATCAATTTTTACCTTGGTATCAAACTGCCAACGTCTTCCAAGAATCAAGTGGCACAATAAATAAAAATCACATCCAATCTTATATGAACCATGCTGAAATTAACAATACATTGCTTAGTTTTAAAAAGGATTTTTTGACAACCAACAAGACTCTATAGGGATAAGGATCCATTATGGTCTCCAAACCAAACTTTGACAAAATAACATCAGCAATTCCAAACAGCAACTTCCTCCATTGATTTTCATCAACATCATTACAAATTCCTTTACAACACTAAAAGATCTAATGCGAAGATTGCCAGACATGCAAATTTTCAAGATCCACTTTAACATTAGGAGAATATAAAACATCAAAGTTAACATCACCTTCACAAACATGCAATCCTTTCCAAATATTTGTACCATTAGCCATTGGATAATCATATGCTTATATCGAAACACTTCACAACCAAAACATTGGATACATGACATATGTTTGCCTCTATCACTTGATGAAGAATGACCATTGTCTTTTTCATATTTATATCTGTTTTCTCCTGCACCTTCAATCTTGAGTTCAGTCTTCAAAGCTATGTCATAAGCTTCATCAAAAACTTTAGGCTTCATGAACACAAGCTCTGTTGGAGAATCCACCTCAATTCTTCCATGACATTAAATCCTCCTCCAAAAAATGGCTAAGGCACCTTAGCTTGGGCCAAGTTTTTCACAAATTCCACATAATACTCATGCATACTCCTCTCTCCATGTTTAATCATCTTTAACTTTTTGATTGTATCGTCTATGTAGTTTGTCTTCAAAAATTTCTCCTTAAGCATAGCTTCTATCACATTGTAACTCTTATTGAAAAATGATTCAAAGACCTGTACTCATATGAAATCTTTTCCAATCATATAGGGCTACTCGACTCATTTTACCCTAGCTTATAGTTAGTCTTCAAGAATTCTGATGTTCTCTCAACCTTTAAAAAAATTAAAAATTTAAAAAAACAAAAAAAAACTTTTGCAATATCCTCAATCAGCTTTTGAAGACATATGGCCTTTCTACACCTTGAAAAGTAGGCACGTCAACAAATGGAGCTCTAGAGTCATTTGTAAGCACTCTAGTTAGTTTCTCCTCATCATTCTCTTCCCTTTCAACATCAATCATTTGGTCCTTCATTGAAATGAAATGTTTCTACATCTTCTTCATAAGGATCTACATCATCAAAGTTTCTAACCTCCTTCAACATCCTTCATAGGCTTGAAGAATACCTTACAGCTCACTCATTTCTTTGTCAACTTTCTTATTCAAACTAAGGAAAGTCAACTGTTTACCTTTTGACATGATTCTTGTCCAAAGGCACTTCAATTGAATAATTTCCTCAAGTTTTCAACTCATTCCTCAAAAGCTACAAGAAATGAAAAGCTCTCCCCAAAAATTTGCTTCACAAAATTTCAAATGGATTAAACACACTTCTTTAAAGCCAAAAGGTTTAAAATTTTAAATCCTTTTACTAAAAAGAATTTGATCTAAGATGAAAAAAAGACTTCCCCAATTAATATCATCAAACTTCAACAAATTCCTCCCTCCTTCAATACTACGTACCCAAAGGATGATGCTCTCCTTTCTTGCTAGCCTTCAAATCTCCTAAGTTCTAAAAAATGGTTTTTTAATGACTTCAAAACTTCTCAAATTTAAAATAAAATGAATGATGCTTGGACCAAAGAATGCATGCAATGCCTTGCTTTGGCTGTGACATTTGAAACTTCAAAGAAACAATGGTTCCAAACCTACAATCTCCTAAGTTTCAACACAAGACTCTAAAATATTCAAGACCCCAATTATGAAACTCGCCAAGTTTCTATGAGTTTTGTACTCATAGAGTCTTGAGTTTTTTTTTCTGGGCAAGTAACTCACGACTCACAAGCTAGGTCAGAAATCTATATATTTTGAAAGGGTCAAAAGGGTAAAAATTCAAATTTCAATGAGTTCTTTTTACTGTTCTGCGAGTTTGCCAAGTAACTCGTCAAGTCCGAGTTTATTTTGATGAAAACAAGTCACTCGCAGAGTCTGAGTCTCGTAACACTGTTCAAGACCTTTAAAAAAACAGGTTTGATTCTTCAAAGCCTTAAAGCTTCAACACAAAGACTTCAAAACTTCAAATGAACAATAATGGAAGGCTCTAATCTAGCCCTAATACTAAGTTACAGAGGCAAAGGAAGGGCTCTTTAACTCCAAAGACTCAAGCTGAAGTGCCAAGACAATGGCAATTGAA
Source organism: Gnetum montanum (assembly GCA_015680685.1). Classification (NCBI taxonomy): domain Eukaryota; kingdom Viridiplantae; phylum Streptophyta; class Gnetopsida; order Gnetales; family Gnetaceae; genus Gnetum; species Gnetum montanum. The sequence continues at coordinate 2,376,500 of MNCI01015499.1, forward strand.
TTCCAAAAGACACTTGATGCACATTTCAACATCTTTTGAGACATACTTTAAATCCAATTCATAAAGAACACAAGCAAATGACAATCAAAGGTAACTTTCATTCTATTAGACAATCCAATTCTCAAAACAATCAACAAACAACAATCAATCTTTGATCACAATGAAGGCATAATACTCCAACTTGAAAGACTAAACCTTCACTCAAACCCTAACAAGATCAAGAATCTCCTCTCTCCAATTCACAACAAGAACCCTCTTTCAATTCTTAGCACAATGACAAATGCCTCTCTCTTAATAAGCCTTACACTCTTGCCTTTTTATAGGGTTTTTAAAATCTCTCATTTTTATCCCTATACTACAAAACTGTCCTATGCATTTTTGGCTATTAAAAATTCATTTTAACTTTATCATGACCTAACCATGACTCACAAGAAGCTCATGGTCTTACTAGAAAAGCTTTCCAAAGCGTGTACTCTTGACCACAACTTGCAATGAGCACATGCTTGACAATCACAATCAAACCACTACTGATGGTTGATGAAGCAATGAGGATGTTGATTGAAGCATCATTAAAGAAGTGACTAATCCTCTAAAAGTTGGCACTAACTAATTGCCTTTGTTTTTATTGTTGTGTCGCTACAATGATGGCTTTGATTAATCTGGAAATCAAGCTTAAAATAAGGGAAACATTAATAAGACCTTAGAACATCATTCATTGTCAGACCATAACTTGTAGTTGAGCTTCAAGCCAATAGAAAAACTCAACTGTGACTTGGCCATGACTCAGGGCAAGCTCACAGTCAACCAAAAACCCCTCAAACTAACCTACTCATCATGTTGAAGAAGACATAACCTTAACACCTAGACAGATATCCTAGGTCCAGTAATTTTAGATGCCCACACCATATATATTGTGAAATTTGAAACCATAACAAAAATTGAAACCCTAGGGATCATCAAACAAAGTCAACTTTAACTATTCCTTTTAACAAATCATGTATATTTCAATGTACAAGAATTGATAATTCAAAAAACTACTTTTATATCTCAACATAACCCTATGGAATTGAACCTATAACTTGTAGAATGAAGTCAAAAGTCTTAAACCAATAAGGTACAGTTAATTGACATTTGAACCTTTGATTTGATGCCTGTCGCAAGTGAGATTGTTAGCTCTAAAGTGAAGCTATGATTTGCAATAATAAGGGTTTGCATTAAATTCAGGCTGACTTTACGCTGCTCAAAAACAGTACAGGTTCAGTTTAGGTTCAAAGAGATGACCTAAATTGCTAATATCCTCATAGGTGTCAATTCTGAGGGTGTTCTACTATACAATATTATAGAAGAGACATAATTTAGTCAGCTATGATAACTGATAACTAATAAAGTTTCAAAATATAGAATATATGAGACCTCTGACCATCAATCCTAGGTTGCATTTCTACATTCAATTTTTAAAGGAAGTGAGGATTGATAATCACTCATTCCACATTGATGACAGATTGTGTTTAGAATGGTTTGTTTATTGTGAAATGCCACAATTGAAAACAGCATGGTTCTTATTTTCAGTGTTCTTTGGAGTCAGTTAAGAGTTTATTGATTCAAGCCAATAGTTGCCCTTTGCAAATAAGCCCTTCTTATATAATTTCAATAATGCACAATGCAATCATAAATGACAGATGGACGACATCATAAAATTGCAGTTTTATCATATTTCATGACCAGTTAACATACAAGGAGCAAGGCAACAAGACTCAGATGATAGAAATTTCTTAAAATGAGACTTCACTGTTAAACATAAGGCATCAAAACAAATTGCATAATTGGATTGATGACTTGACCCCTTCTTCATAGAAGCTACCATCCAATAGGTAGGACTTCCTTGATTCACTCCAAACTAAACATTGCTTTCATCTTCTGATATTTTCACCTTGCAACGGTGAAGTTTCTCCCATGAAAAGTCCATGTAGCATCTTTAAATGGAACTACAAAACCCAACCAAACTAAAATAAAGCCAACCCAGCAATTGTTAATTATCAAAAGAAAACATACATGGAGATGCCCTCAAAATCACAATGCATGCCCTGTAAGTATTTTTTTTTTTTTTACACAGAAAATGACAAAATAACATTTGCAAGGTATGAAAAATAAGAAAGCAACATGAAGATCCACAATTACACCATAGCATTGTCTCACATTTTCACATCTTTTATTTTATAAAAACATAAAATTACACAGATTTTAAGTGTAATTGTTATGTTCATAACTATATGCTAAGATATCATACATCACAACAATAGCACTGTGAACATATTTCCTTTAAATTCCAACAATGAATAAAATGTTATGAAGCATAATCCAACTTGAACGTCATTATAATTGAAATAATTACAAAAGCATAAAATCAGACACTTCACAAACCATGGCGTATGCAAAGACTTAATTGTTATGGTTTCTCCCAACTTTATCTCATCACCATGATCAACTGCAATTGTACAACCTTTAACATTATCTTTTGACCCACCATATACTTCAATTCCTGGAATCAATTTCTTCAGTTCCTCATTTCCTCCAGCATGATCCCTAGCAATTATCAAGCAATTAATAAACAACTTTCATTATTTTATGCAGTGAAGGTGCATTCAAACACTTTAACCTGCATTAAAAATTTTGACCAGAGGCCTATATAAATCATGTGTATTTACTACAGCATAGATTACATGCATGCAAAATATTATGGAATAAAAGGAAAATGAACTAACGTTTTGAGGAAACCCTGATTTCATGAACTTTCAGTTTCAAAAACTTTCATATCAATATATAAAATACATCAATAAGTGTAACTTACCAATGATGATGTGTAGTTAGAACAAATTTAATACCAGCTCCATGAGAGTTAGCCTCCCGTACTATCTTTTCTGGCTCTACAGGATCCACAACTGCAGCTTGTTCTGTTACTTCATCAATTATCCTGTGTTATTTATAATAAATCATATTTTAGACATTGTGGATAAAAGTTTTGTAGGTTTCTAAGCCACAAAAATTTACTCTGAACCTGCAAAGCGGAACTGTGACACATGTGGCTGCTAATACGAAAGTTCAACGTAATTTTTGAATGTTACTCAATTTGACACACATAGAAATGAATGTCTTAATGTATAATTTTCAATAATATGAAATTTCAAGAAACAAAAAATGGGTCAAGCATGTCTCAACAATCTTGAACACAATATGCTAGGACACTTATATCATCATCATCATCATCCTAGCCTTGTCTCAACAAAATGGGGTCGGCTATAGGACACTTACATGAAAGATCATAAACTCATTTTCATGCACATTAATTTTGAATACAAAAAGAAATGCTTAAGATCTTAGAGATCAACAAAAAAACATGATCTAGGATCCATTACATAAGCATCCAATCTAAAGCTAATGACAGTAATACAATAAACAATCTTGTGATACCAGCTCATTCCTAACCTTGATTTACAACACCTTTGAACTTGTTGGTTTAAGAAACTCGATCATTCAATGGCATATTCTATTTCTATCCTTGGACTAGCAGACACCAAACTTTCTCTAGCTTGTTTTGAATCCCCTCAAAAATTTGATCATTTTTCTTCTCCAAAATTCAAAGATCACATATGCAATAAATGTACGCCAAATTTTCTTAGTGCATCATGCTTGAACATTTCATATCCAAGCTATTGCCAAATCTTGTAAAGCTTCTGGCACCATAAATTGCGCTCTATGGCTGCTCAAACTTTATTTCAAATATGAGCTGTTGCATCAGAATGTACAAAAATATGAGTTCAATCCTTGCAAGCAATTATGCGCACATATATATAGAGCCACACAATTAATTATTCTCCATCCTTATTATTCTCTCTCTCTCTCTCATCTCAAAAAAATACATGAATGCGCATCCATACAGGTACTTCATCAGATCCCTCTTATATTTTTCTACAGCGTTAATATGTGGTCCTACAACTTTTTCTGTTTGATCTAAGTGATTTTCTTCATCACTTTCATCCACGTCCTTATTCATAATCAACTGTGCAAAACTTCCAGAAGATGCCATACGTAATTAATTCTATTTTTAAAGTCTACCGTATTCCTACTGGTAGCAGATTTTCTCCCCACCCTAGAAAAGGATGGGATTTTCCCCATCCAGGATCCTGCCAATGAAAATCAGTACAGCACTTATGATCTCTAAACTATCCTCATTAACATCCATAAGCATGACATCAAATATATTGAAAAAGATTAAAGAAATTTTTTAATTAATTGTACCGTTTTAGCCATGTCACACAGCTTAGAACATCTAATGTTTTTTTTTTTTAACGACGGTGCATCTAATGTACGAAAATACAGGGAAAAAAAGAACAACAAAGCAACCAAAATTTTAAAATTTACAGAAACCAGTTAAAGTATACTGACAAACAGAATTCCTCAAAGCTGGGACACATGGTGAGTCAAAAATTAACATGTACCACTATGGTCTCAAAATTTAACCAACCACGTAGTTGCCTCATTCTAAACAAATTTTTTATATCGTTCTGGTCGTAACTGATTATTACACAGTTTCAGGCTTCGGCTAGTCATCGAAGTCGATTCTTTGTGTCTTTTTCATAATGCTATTTAAAAAATAATAACTAAAAAAACCATTTCAGAATATCGTTAAGCAGATAGTTGATAGTCTCGGTATTGATCGCAATCTAAATCGAATTTGGAGGCAACTTTATACCACAATAGCCTTCAGAACCTTTTCTTATGACTCCAATCCCTGAGAGATATTAGAAGGGACGCATTCAATAATTATATGAGCTGTAACCTATCATCCATTGTTATAGAGACGATATTCCTTGGAAAAATCCTAAAATTACTCTCTTAGACAGCCATCCTCATCAAGCAAACTACAGACAGTATCCTTTAATGTTGTTCCAGGTTGCCATGGGACGCTAACAGTATAGCGTGACTATCATGGAAACTCTCCTTGTTTGCGAAGAAAATATACCAACAGACCTAAATTCCAAACAGGAAACAATGAATTTGAAAGAAAGCTCACAGATAGGCATAATTGTCCTCCAGGCAAGGAATTGGAACAATCTTCATGGTACTGATTGATGTCGGTGCAGTTTCAGAGTGTCAGCAGCCGTGCTCAACGACTAAGAAAGAAACTCAAGACCTCTACAAATATGTTTACAATTGTTATTATAGTTGACATTACATTAATGTTGTCAGTTAACGTACTTGGCACAATTGTATTGTCTCCATTGTAATCATTCATATTTTATTAGTTTATTTTTCCTTAAACTTAGTTAGAGCAACCTTTTTGCGAAGCGAACGTGGATTGTTGACCCGTAAAAATGATGTTAGTTGCCTCGCATGATAGCAACAACGGTTAACCATTGCACATTCGCTCTCTTTTATAATGGTTAACCTGTTATTGTTAAGTTTTGTCAGCACTAGTGCAACAACGGTTATCAAAAAATGATATTGACGGATACTTAAGCCACATGGAAAGATGTACAAGTTGAGCGGTAGCTTGTATTCATGTGATAATTATATGGATTCGTAGCAAAAGATGTCTTGTTGGTGTATTGAAGATTGTTTCCTTCCAAAACAAGGATGTGAAGACTATGGAGATCTATCACTTATAAAAGTGTCATCACAACCTTACCAACCTTGGATTAATGTGTGGCCTGTAATGTTATGCTTGTAGGTTCTTGAGGACATTGAGACATAGTCCACCTTCACTTTGCTCTTAAACATTTGGCTACTTTTGGGCTCTTGCGTGGTGCCAAGCAATGCTTTCCCAAAGTAGTACCATTACATGATCCATGGTCATAGTTCCAAACTGATACTATTTTTCAAAATAACACACTTGAAAATTCTCTCCCTTTGAATTTTTTTATGAAGTTAAAGTGTTGACAATATTAAATAATATGAAGATGTCCAAAAAACTACCTGTGACCATCCTAGATCAATTTCCTTCCCACTCCTTAGTTGTGAACAATGACCATCATAGCTCTCCATATGAGCTATGATTCTAGTTACACAATTTTTTGTTCATGTGACAGTAGTAAGAGGTAGGAACCACTTACTTAGTATTAAAGGTAACATTGTATCCAAAGATTTGCTAAAGGAAGTAATACCATTTATAATGTCTAATGGAAGATAGCTTAGATTTCATGCCTCTCAAGATGTGAACAATCGCCATCACAACTCTTCATATAAGCTATGATGGTAGTTACAACTCAATTTTTTGTTCATGTGACTGCAGCAAGAGGCAATAACTACCATTTATAATAGCTAATGAAAGATGCCTTAGATTTTACCCGTGAACATCAATTATATTCCAAGCTTTTCTTTTTCTTTTCTTTTCTTTTTTGGAGGGAATTAAAACTACTTTACTAGACATAGATATATTGTGCACATGATATATACGTAATTTGAATTTGCAATTTCTTGGCTTGCATAGTGCTTCTTAAATAATAAGATAATGTTAGAATATAATCATAACACAATGTACAATCATCAGTTTCATAACAATCCAAAGATGTTTATAAGCAGTTTGGAACAAGCCCTAATAAATGGACGTGATGTATTGTGCAAACCTTTACCACCTTACCCATGGAACATATGTAGCCAAGATCAGGTTACGAAGGCATAAAGAAAAAGAATAAAAGAATAAATAATGAGAAATGTAAAAACAAGAAAAATAAGATAATATGGACAAGAAACAATGAATCATAAAAGTAGGTACTAGATGAAGCATTACATAGCACATAATCAGAATAAAAACCACAAAAAATCCAAGTTACATATCCAAGGTAAGAGAAGTAATCAATAGCAAGAAGTATAAAAGAACAAAAGGATTCATTGTGATCCATAGATTCGTAATGATAATTTGAAAACCAAAATGTTAATAAATAATTGTAAAAGAAAGAAATAAAGAAGGATCCAATTTCCAAAATAGGACAAAAAGATCCAAAGTGATCCATTCATAATCTAGTCCAATTTTCCAAAGAGGAAAAGAAGACCATCCAGAAGGTTACTATGGATAAAAGAAGATGACTATGAAGAAGGAACAGGTTACGATTGAGGTAACAGTCCATAACTAATCAAGCCATGGATCACTAAGGAATCCAAGAAAGCCCAACCTCTATAAGACTAACTAACTAGAAAAATTTCCATCAAGCTTGTTATAAGAAATAGGCAAAGGTAGGCATTGTAAAGATGTAGCCATGAAGAATTAGAAAGACATGTTACAAAGAAGAGATTTGTAACAAAACCAGAAGATATCAAGAATGACTGCAGAATGTAAACAATACTATTATGAAAGATATATTGATGGATTACTTAATCAACAAGTTGTGTTAAGTTTTCTCATAATTGAAATGATCTTGATATAATTAAAGTTGTTCTAAAGACAAACACACAAAATCTATTAAACAACTAATTTACATTAAATCATTGAAGAGAAGAAATAAAGAAAAATATTAATAGTTTTGGACATGTCTTTTTAAATTTTCATCCTTACAACCAATCCTTAAAAACCTCTACTTTAGAGTAGGAAAAGAATTAGGCCTTAACCTTACTCAAAAGCACCCTCATAGGTTTTTACTTCTTACTAAAGGATTTCTTGTATTGAGAAGGAGAAAATTCTCTCTAAAGACAAAAGAGTACATTAATCAAAATAATAAACAAGTAGCAACAAAAGCTAAAAGCTTTCCATCCTTGAGCCTCTACAACTAAAAGAAATTAATACTATATAAAATAAAGTAATTGTTTAGCTTTCACTAGAAGTATTTTTGCTTGAAGCTATAGTTGAAAAGTGACATTTTTGAGATTATGGTATTGAACTCTTGAAGAGATGTCATAGTTATGCTATCACTACTAGACAATAATTGCATACCAAAGCTTCTAGATAGAGTGGAGAATAAATGGTGGAAGACATTTCCAGATGCAAAGAAAAGAAAATAGACAAACTAGGTTAATCACCAAGAATGACTTCATTAATGCTTGGTTAAAAGTTGCTACAAATTTTGGATGTCTATTTCCAAACATACTTAGTGATGAGCAGCGAGGTACCCCTACATCCAACCATACAAATCACAAGCATTTATGCATGATCTAGTCAAGTTCCGTGGATGGGACTGGTTGTGGTATCTAGATCATTATGCTCTAATCGTAGTTTGCTGTCTTCCCACTTGGACTAGTGGTAGCTTTATCATGTATGGTTTAGTCCAAAGTGAGGCATATGATGTTGTCTAATTCTATGTTACTCCTAATGATGATAAAGAGATGAATTAATTAAGCTACTAAACAATGGAGAGTACAATCTAAGCTAGCCTATGTGTGATGAGTATCCACTCTTAATTGTCCATATATGTCTTGGACTTCGTGAGACTACTTCTAGGATTGCCAAGCATATGTCACTAGGTCTGCCAAACAATACACCATTGGATTACCAAGTACTTACACTTAAACGCTCATGATTAAGGCGTGCACATTCTGCTTAATGATAGGAATCGTAAATAGTAATAAATGGAAATGTTAACTAAAGGAAACAGTAAATAATTAACAATTAAAAGCAATAATAATCCAAGTGGATGCTATAATGATGGAAGTAATCTCGATCTTTATTGCTAGTCATGTAACATGTCCAAGTACATCACACTCAAACAAAGGTGTCATACGATTACAAACATCACACTGCAGGCATGCATTGAAAATAACAGGACTTTAAGAAAGACTAACAAAAACTAAGAACTAGAACTAAAACTCTACATCCTCTATTACTCTTCAATCGTGCACCCAAGTGTTGTATTTATAGGCAAGCACAGAGGAGATGATGTTGGATTTCCAACATTACTTCCTAGCTTCAACATCGGGTACCCGACATTGAGGCCTGACAAATCATGACTTATTATACCCCCACAATTAAATGAAAACTCATCCTTGAGTCAAACAAAATGAGGAACAATTTTTGTACAAAATATTGAGAAGGTATGGGATTATTGACTAACTTAAACAATAAACAAAACAGTTGACTCTTGCATGCCGTAGTGGTGTAATACAAGAAAATAGGACATATTATTACAAAACAAAAACTAAAAAGCTCATGTGGTGCCCAGAGGTAGTGGCCCCTCCATTGGCTGCTTCCCTTTGTCGCCAAGCTTTTGAAATTTGTAACAATTCAGCAATGCTTGTAACTTCTCGTCTTCCATCCTTGGGTCATGTACCATCCAGGCTGTTGAGCCAATGTGTGCTAGCTCTGATACATCCCAAGGACATGGTAGTTGCGGGAACATTTGATTTGCCTTTAAATACCAAGATGTAAATTGTCGTCATTCCTCCTCAAATGCCTTAGCTTTGTCTTTAAGTTCATGATAATCTGTTAATTTTCTAGCTAAGTTTGAGGCTATGTCCTTTTGTCCCTAGTAGTTGGCTTTTACCACTGCCAATTCTAAGTTTGCCACTTGCAACTTCTGCAACACGTCTTTCCGATCAACAAACTCTTTCTCATATAATGCATAAGTGGTTGCTACCTATTTTTCTAGCTCATTTTGAGGCCAACCTACTATTAACATGGCAAGGTTGCATATCTAAGGTTAGCCAATGCCATGTATTCTTTCAAATCTTCTATTTGCAGGTCTTTATTCTTGACTTTTGCTTGGTGGACCAAGGCATAGCTATCTAGGATTAGCTGCCAATCAGGATTCTGTGCTAATAGGGAGCTAATAGGGATTTTAGCCATCTAGATCTCTTTTTCATTTATCTATTTGTAAATGCCTACTTGGTCACAGAAGTGCTTCTTCAACTTGTGTTTCTTGGCCTCATTTTGCCATGCGCTAATTTCAATTCTAATTTCTAATGAATAGCGTAGACCTCCTCCATGGAGAGGGTTCTATTCTCCTTGGCCAATCTACTAATGTCCTGGTTGACCCTCACCAATTGTTATCTCAATTGGTGGACACTTTCATTTAAGATATTCTTTTACTTCTCAACAATGGTCAACCTTGAATTCTCCGTGGTGAGCTACTTATTTTCTTCTTGTACAATGGTCAATGCCTTTTTGTATGCGTGGGATTACACATCAGTAGCAAAGGCTTTCTAGACCACCTTCTCTTTTTCTTGTTTAGTAGCTGTGTTCTCCTTCATTAGCTTGGTCAACTACTCTATCTTGAATTATTCAAGCTAGTCAGGTGCAACAAAATGGACAAGATCCCATTGTTTGGCTCTCAAGGTAGCTAGCTCTTGTTGTAGTCTTTGTACTTTGGCTTTTTCATGCTCTACCTTGACTTCAGTCATGACCAATTTTCCTTTTGTGGTGATAAGGTCTAACTGTGATGCAGTGACATCACTAGGGATGTTAAACAAGGTAGTCATCACTTGCCTTGTCTGCAGTAGTTGATCTAAAACATCCTCATGCACCATAGGAGTCATTAAAGTCCCAACTAGCATTTGCACATCTCTAGTTCCCATTAGATCCACTAGGGGCACAACAAGCACGTTGACTGACTCCTTAATATGGTCTATGATTACTTCTACTATGCTTTCTACATCCTCATGTTGTAGTACCACAACTGTGGCACCTTCTTCCATTTCGAGTGTTACTTTGAAGGATGCAGAATTCCCAGAGATTTTTAATGAACATTGGGATCCTTCTCCTCCTAATTGTAGCAAGATCTCCCCTTGTGTTGGATTAGCTGAAACTGTGGGTCATATGACATCATCCATCACTCTAAAGAGATTCAACTCATCCTTGCTTCCCTACCTGATAGCTTTAGTGATATTTTATAAATGGCTCATGGAGGGTCTATAGTCTTGCAATGGCAATGGTGGTAAAGCTTGTGTTTATGGGCATTGCTCAGGTTCACATTGTGTTTCTGCTTGTGGCTCTGTCTCCTTCTCCACTTCTTGTTCTTCACCAAGATCTTTTCTTGGTGCTACAGGTTTTAGGAGTTTGGTGAAGGAGGCATTTTGAGCCTTCTTGGGGATATCATTCGTATATTTCAAGATCCCAGCACACTTGCACAGCCTTCTAATTAGGCAAGGGAATGAAAGTGTTGGTTTCCCTACCTTTTTTTTTTCAAACTATCATTGGATTTTAATAAAGTAAAACTAGGGAAGATTGGCCACAAATTTATCCATTAAAATAGCACTTCCCCTGGCCCAATATGTTGAGATTTGATTGAGCCCTTTTGTGGAAAATAGGTGGTATGTCCCGATCTTGAAATACATATTCTCTTCTAGAGTCATTTCATTATACGTTTTATCCTCCTTGTCATACACTTGTTTCAACCACAATTTCTTGGTCTCAGGGTCAGATCTGGTTGATAAATGGACTACCTTAGCCCCTTCATTTGGTAAATTGAAAGCCACAGCAATTGCTTTAACTGAAAAAGAGACATTTACTTCACAAATGTTGATGGTGGTGCCCTCATCTTTATTGTGCTAGAACTAATGAGTTTCACCAAGGTACCACTCACCACTGTTTGACAGAATGGGCCACAATGGAGATGCCTTAAGTTGTGTCTAAACCACTTCTACAGCAAACTCCATGAATGGGTCAAAATTCACTTCCATGATGAATAAGGTCAACATGGACTTTTTTAGAATGGAAGCAAGGTAATCAGGAGGCAACATGAGACATTGTCCCTTCATGGGAGCCTATGGTTCTACAACCTTTCCTTAAACTAATTGCCTAGTAGTAGGAGCCTCTTGGTGAATGCTGAAGGATTGGGCTTCCTACTCTGCATGTTCTCCTTGCTAACCTCAACCACTTTGTGGATGCTTAGCTACTCTTTACGAGGGTTCACCCTGTGCACCTCTTTTTGGGGCCATTTGCAATCAAGTAAAGATCAAGTGTTACTAAGGTTGTATTCTTCTCATTAATCAATTTATGCCTTACTTGTTACCTTAGTTCATTAAGTTCCTAATTCATATGATTGCAGAGTTAGAAAATTTTTTAAGAAAAATCCCCAAAAGTGTCTATCTGCTTTACAACCCTTTGCAATTGATTCCTTTGTCCTTATGTGTGGCTTATAGTGATGGTTATGATCCCTTGGGTGAAAAAAGTAATATTTCTAACATTAATACAATTGATTATTCATGGTAATGCCTAAAGTTTTTACACTCTTACCCTTATAATACCTTCTAGGTGATAGTAAATTTTAGCAATCTAGTGCAAGTTTCACATGGAAGCAACCCCCATGACTAACTTAAACACTCTGGGTTCAAATAGGTCCAAATGGCACAGAAATCGGAGTGGTAGAGAGCTAGATATTGCAAGTGGAAAATGAGTGCATAGAGCTCTGAGTCATGAGAGAAAATTTGAACAACTCTCCTAGTAGCAAATGATAAAAATGAAGTTGGATCATCACAGGGGTCATACATATAGTCTTCGTCAAATCCAACATTGGGTACCCAATGTTGGGTATGCGACGTCATATCAGACCTAATGTTCGTGAGGCAATAATGGGGCCCATAGAGTTTCATTGAATGGGGTAGCTGAGCATGCAAACTAAATCTTGGTGATGGGTTGAAAGGTTTGAAGTTAGGTCCATTAATCTAGGATAAGTGGATAATTAGTTTGAGGCACCAAAAGTGTGATAAGGTGGAGTCATCAACGTGAAAAGCACTAGAATGAGCAAGAAAAAGGGCATTGAAATTAAAGTTGTGGATGGATCACATGTGATGGAATGGGAAAAAATAAAATATAATATTTGAGCACTTTGGAGGGTGAAAAATGATGTGGTTATGTCAAATGAGTACAAGTCACAAAAAGTTACACAAGTGGGTCCTCCCCAAAGCAAGCTCTACCCTATGATGCCCTTGTGTAACCACACATAAAAATGTCCTAGGCAATAAAAGGTTTGAATGCAATGCATACCTATGAAACAAAGCACACATGTTAAAACCACCAATTCGAGATAATAACTCTATGTTACACAAAACCATAAGTTAGAATCACATGGACAATGAGATGAGATGGATTGTAGAAAGGACTGTAGAAATTGGGACATGAGGTCTTACCATGGGCACAATGAAACCTTGTGTGTTATTAATGATTAAATAATCATGAGTCCTTCTTTCCAAGATTCAAACGAAGTTCAAATTACATTTCAATGACTTCACATTATTTCATCCTATCGATAAACAACCATAAGACTATCATCACTTCGCATTTTGTCCAAGGGAGGAGCATTATTTATAGCACATACACATTTTTTTTCTTTTTCACTCTCTTTTTTCGATTCTAAGAAGCCGCCAACTTTCAGGAATGGGTACATGTCTTTCCAATGGGAGCCGCAAAAGTTTATTTAGTGTCATTTTAGGTTACTCTTACTTCCATTTTTCATTAGATCTACAAGGATATGGTTACAACCTCAGTAACATGATAGAACATACAAAAGTGGCCAAAGAGAATCCACAAATCCCCTTAATGTCACACCCTTCATATTTTGCCTTGGTTTTACACTCTTCTATCCATACACAATGATTATAGATTTATTATTAGGTTGGATGATGGAAAAGATTATCATTATGACTAGGGCAAGAACCTCTCATTAATGGAATGAGTGGATGCATGACGTGGTCTCAATGTCCAAATAATCAGTCCCTTATGACTTGACAACATAGAGAAAGCCTCACCTCAATGGGCAACATGATCATTTTATTCACAAGCAAGATTACATAACAAAGAAAATGAACACAACAAATAGAAAAAATTGGAAGAAATAGGAATAATTGTTTCAAGAAATAGGAACATGATAATAAATTGTAAAATAAAAAGATGAAAAACACTTAAGAATCCTGAAGACTAGAATGGGGGGTGACCCCCATGACTAAACATTTGGCCATGACAAGTATTAATAGTGGATAAATAGGATCTATGCATGTATGAAACATTGGTAACCATTCATGCCCTAGCCACTAGGTGTTTGTTGGTGGTCTGGTGGCTGGATAGAAAAATTGTTGGTCACATACTTGATTGTTAAATGCATGGTGGATCAGGGTATGAGATGTGTTATCATTATGGATGTCTAGTCCATGATGGCACCCTTGATCATAATATGATATGCATGGATTTATTTGTCTCCCCATACTATTAGATTCATTGTTTGGATTTGGAATTAGAGTAATGATGGATGGTGGCCCTTGTGTATGATCAAAGGACAGTGGTTAAGACAAGGAAGGTGGTGCACCAAATTGGCCTTGTGCTAGCTTGGATGATATAGTGGGTTCATGCGTGATTTGCTTCTATTTACGACCATTTCTTCAAAAGGGATGTTTTCTATGTTGTAGTTGAGACCCACTGGTATTAGCATGTTTGTGCACATTTGCAACACAACTAACATTCATTCGGTGCTGAACCTTCTTGTGTCATTGGTAGTGGCATATAATGAGGTGGAGTATGAGAATATCGAGGGTAGGCTAGATGGTAAGAGGCACGAGGTGGTGATCCTTCAGGGGGTGTCATGTGTTGATGGTACTCGGGGGAGTGGTAGTGACGATTTGAAGTAGAGGATGTAGAACTAGTTGGAGAAACAAGGTGCTGAACATAATAACCATGCGAGTTTAGCGAATAGGGCTGATATGGTGGTGGCCTCCCCCATGACTGTGGTTGTTGCCATTGTGGTTGAGGACTGTGTTAAGGTTGGTAATAAGTCCCCATAGGATGGTATGATTGGTTGTATGACTATCTATAATTACCTTGTGGGAGAGGAAATCTCTTAGGCATGTGCTTTTGCACAAAGTTCAGATTTAAGGCACCTACCCAATACTCCCATAGATGCAACAAGACTAGGCAATGGCCCTTCGGATGATCATATATGTAGATGTCACATCCATTATCTTTGTTTGTGATGGAGTCTATGGCCTCACTTTCTTTAGCCATTTCTCCATTTGCCGAAAAGTGTTCCTAGCTATTTCTTGGTTTTGTACCCTTTGTTTATTGTGATCGCCTAGTTTATCTTGCATGATCCTCTTCTTGATTGTCTTACTGAGAGTTGTAACATTTTCATATACCCAGTTGGACATCCTAGTAAACTTTGCTTCTAGTTCATCAATAGATTCTTGTATCGGTAAGGTTTGTTGCGGGGTCACCTTATTAAGAGTGATTTTGTTCTTCATACCATATATCTAGACCTCCTTTTGTTGAAGAGTTGGGTTTAATTGATATTTCTTGACATTCTTCCATTTGCATATTTCTCCTTCTTGTTTTGCCATAATGCTCGATTAGCTCTTTGATTTGATGGGCTTGGAGCTCATATAATTTCCTTGGGGTATACATCCCGAGCATTTCCCTTGTTTCATTATGAAGGCCATCTACAATGTGGAAAAGTTACCTTTCCTTAGAGAAACCATGACTTGGACATCTATTTAGTAAGGCATAATATCTATTTAAGGCCATGTCCAAGGGTTCATGTTGTTCTTGCTTCCACTCTTGGATCTATCTCCTTAGGTTGGACACTCTCGCATAGGTTTGGTATTTCTCGTTAAAAACTTCCAACATTGTGGACCATTGTCAGATTGAATTTAGTCTCAATGATCTATACCACACTTCAACTCTATCAATTAGTGTCCTAGGAAAGAGCTTAACCTTTTTCCATCCATTTTCAATGTTGTAGAAAGCACAAGCATCATGGAAGGCTTGTAAATGATGTTGTAGATCTAAATCATAACCTCCTACAAATTTAGGAATATTATTCATGTCAAGCTTAGGTAGGTGACTCTTTCTGTGATGCCTGTGAGATATCTTAATGGCCTCTATGATCTACATTAGGCTCTTAGTGGCCAACAAGGGTTCATCATCATCAAACATGTTGTGAGGGAAATTTCTATTTCTATTCACTTGGTTGTGATGATGTTGTTGATGTTTGTGATGACATCTTTGACTTTTCCCATGGGTTCAATTCTAGTTTTTAACCTGACCATTTAGTGAAGCCTTATTTCCATACCTATGTTCATCTTCGTCAGAACTAGACGTTGAAGGGGAAGAGGAGGATGAAGAACTAGAAGGATTGCCATGGCATCTATGGTGTTCCTTAGGGTCCCTTAATTTGTTGTTTCTGGGTTTTGAGGAGGTCTTAGGCCTTGAGGCCTCCCCTAGTTCAGGACTTATGTCATCTCCTCCAAGATTTTTTGCCTTAGGTGAATGTAGTCTTTGGGTATTGTCAGGGTAGTCATGAACATAAGAAACCCCTGCATAAGGTTTGTCACTCCAAATTTTTTCATCATATATTTCTTTAGTTCTCCAATGAATGTTTTCACTATATAGTGCATTATCACTTCCATGTGAGAGAGACATTGTTGTTGGTATATGGTGTGTGTGAGTTAATATTTTTTGAAAGATATATCATTAATACCTTTACAGCGATCATGTATGATATAACTAATCTAGATAACTAGCACCATCCCCAATAACGGCGCCAATGATGAGTGGTGAGGTACCCTTACGCCCAACCATATGAATCACAAGCATCTGCACATAATCCAGTCGAATTCTGTGGATGGAACTAGGTGTGGTATCTTGATCATTATGCTCTAATCGTAGTTTTCTATCTTCCCATTTGGACTAGCAGTAGCTTTGTCATGTATGGTTTAGACCAAAGTGAGGCATGTGATGTTGTCTAATTCTATGTTACTCCTAATGATGACAAAGAGATGAATTAATTAAGCTACTAAACAATGGAGAGTAAAATCTAAGCTAGCCTACGTGCGATGAGTATCTACTCTTAATTGTCCATATACATCTTGGACTTCGTGAGACTACTTATGGGATTGCCAAGCATATGTCACTGGGTGTGCTAAACAATACACTGCTGGATTACCAAGTACTTAAATGCTCTTGATTAAGGCGTACGCATTCCACTTAATGACAAAAATCGTAAATAGCAATAAATGGAAATGTTAACTAAAGGAAACAGTAAATAATTAACAATTAAAAGCATAATAATCTAAGTGGATGCTGAAATGATGGAAGTAATCTCAATTTTTATTGCCAGTCATGTAACGTGTCCAAGTACATCACACTTGAACAAAGGTGTCATACGATTACAAACTCACATTGTGGGCATGAACTGAAAATAACAAGACTCTAAGAAAGACTAACAAAAATTGAGAACTAAAACTAAAACTCTACATCCTCTATTGCTCTTCAACCATGCATCCAAGTGTTGTATTTATAGGCAAGCACAAAGGAGATGATGTTGGCTCGACAAATCATGACTCATCACTTAGCAATAGGACACACAAAAAAACATGAGAAAATGAGTCTTCATTTCTACAAAGAGGATAAAGAGAAGAAATATTTCTTATATATTTAAGAGAAGTGTTGATAGAAAGACCTTGATGAATGAAACACCATAAAAATTATAAATTTTAGGAAATGTATGAGCTCTCTAAATATCTTTCATTGTCCTCCTCTACATTGTCCAGGCTTTATTGAATTTGTTATGAATAAAAATGTTCTTTGTAATAATCTTGTAAATAACTTTCAAATTAAAAAGAAAAATAGATATGCCATCCTTCCAAAAAATATCTGGAAAAGCTTGATGCAAATTGTTGTTAACTTTAAATAAATTCTCAAAATTAGAAATTAAAATTTCAAGATTTTTTCTTCTTTTTATTCAAATCATAGAGGCTAGAAACTTCATTCTAAGTAATTCATCTATCATGCATATGTATATAAGAAATTGTAGTGATACAAAATTTCCTCTAAATGATACACAATCTAGATGAATTGGTAGCCTAAGCTCCTTCATTAAAAGTAAGCCACTATAGGATAATTTACTTAAGCATATATTTTAAAACTATAATATGATTGTAATTATATTATTTACTAAGCTTGTACCATGTCTTCTAAATTTATTTAAGAATTTAAGAACCAAGAAAAAAATGTCCTAAGGAAAAAGAAGGTAGTGAAGAAAGTTATTAAAAGACAAAATATTACCATTCATAGGTTTTCCTTGCATAAAAGAAGTATCCAAAAATCATCTCCATTAATGCACTTTGCAATTTATTTAGCTTTAAAAGAAATACCCTAGTTATAACAAATAATAAGGCCAAGTCCTCCATCTTTCTTACTATTAGTGCAAATATCCCAAGCAACTGTAGAAAACCCCTTTATTATGTTGCTTAGCAAACCAAAGAAACCAACATATAATATAATCAATTCTATCATAAAAAGTTTTAGAAAGAGCCTAACAACTAGATTAATAAACATGAGTTGATTGAAGCAGCTTCTTAATATTTGAAACTTTACTGGTAAAGATGAGCTTTTTTTTCTTTCCATTTATCAAGCTTCTATTCAGTTTTATCAATTACCTAATTCTACAAAATAGTAAGATTAGGCTCAAAAGAAAAAGATATTCCTAAAATTTTGAAGATGAAATATTTTTTCAATATTTTCCAAGGCTTGAGAGTAACCCACTTATCAATATTACCATTACAATAAATAATAAATTTTTGCCAATTGATATAAGAGTCAGATAACATGCAATAATCCTCCACTCTAACTAAAAAAGTATTAATATGTTGCAAACAATTATTGATCATAAAAGAAGAATCATCTACAAAGTGCATGTTAAGTAATTATATACCTTGATCATTAATTAAAATTTCCTTAATGATATTCCTTTCTGGATCATAATGGTGAATATATGAAAGAAAGTGTGCAACAATAATACCAAGATAGGGAGCTAGAAAACAACCTTGACAAACTGGTAATTAAAGAGAAAATGAGAAACTCAATCCAAAATTAGTAGCAACTTGAGCATTAGCATCAGTAAGTAGAGTACGAACAAGACAAATAAAATAATCACCATATCCTAGTTTATAGAGATAAGAAATAATGAAATTCTATTCAATTCTATCATAAGCTTTAGCATAATCTAACTTAATAAAAGTAATATCCTAGTTAGTATTAGAAGTCCACTGAATTCCCTTCCAAGTTGTAGTAACATTATTTAAGATATGTCTACCTTTAAAAAAACTAGTCTACTTAGGTTTGATGATATTTTCAATAAATTTTTGAATTTGGCAAGCTATGCATTTAACTAAAATTCTATAAGTATTACCAATATGTTGAAGATCACAATTCTTAGGAAGAAGATGAATCATACCTTTATTAATATTTTTATCAAGAGAAACTTTTTAATGACTTTTTGGAAAACATGAAAGAGATCATCTCCAATGATATTCTAATGCTTCTTTAAAAAATCAATTTGAAAACCAATAAAACTTGGAGCTTTATCATCTACTAAACTAAAGGCCACTAGTTTGATTTCATCCGTTGCAATGTCTACTTCAAGAATACTTCTATGTGCTTATGTTATAAAATGAGAAATATGTATATTAGAGGCCTAGAAGGATTCTTTGCTAAAATATTTATAAGGAAAAATAGAAAAAAAATGATTTGCTAAAAAACTATTAATAGTCTCAAGATCTGTAATGATGAAGTCATTTATATAAAGAGATTCTAGTTTAGGTACTTGATCCTTTCCTTTTAGAAATTTAAAAAATGTCTTGCAAGGTTCATCTTCAATTTTTAGCCAACCCATGCAACTTTAAGGGAGATTGCTTTTAGCTTCAAAAGAATCTTAACATTATTTAGTATAACAAGCTTTAGCCAAGGCTTTTTGAGTTTCAAAATTGAATGAGAATTTGCATTTGCTTTTCACATTTTGCAAGATCTTCAACTTAATGTTTGCTCATAGAAAATTTCTTTCTAAACCTTCTAACATAATTTCTAAATTTATAAGTAGTTAACTACCATCAATCAATCCAACCAATATAACTAATAGGCATTTTTTCTATATTCCATAAAGACTTTAAAATATTTTTTTACTAGGTCTTGTGAATATATTATTAGTCATACAAAAAAGCTCATGCTTTTGAAAGAAAGTAAAACTAATTATTTAGAGAAAAATACTAATAGAAAAATGGTTTGACAAAGTAGCATCTATTTGCACTTCTACTTTTTTTGTAGGCTTTCAAAAGGAAACATTAGAGATATAAAATCTATCAAGTCGATAACAAATTCTATTGTTTCTTGGTTGATAATTACATCAAGTATAATGTTTCTCATTTGAAGGATGTGAGAATAAAGAGCTAACATCATTAAAAAACTATTTTTCTTTAAAATTATACTAATATTTATTTTCTTGAGAAAACATATTAGAAGGAAGACCACCAAGTTTATCTAAATGACTTTTAACCATATTGAAATCACCTCTAATGATCTAATGAACTTTTAAGTAGAGATAAAACATATTTTCAAACCTCTAATTGATCTTTTGAATTATTAGGAGCATAAATATTATAGAGTCCAAAGTCTCCTTTTTCACTGTAATAATTAATCCAAATAACTCTTCTAAGATTGTCAAAGCTAGAATTCAAAACTTTTCCAATTCAATTTTTAATAATAATAATAACAACAACAACATCTTCTTTATTAACTTCATGAAGAGTAGAAAAAACAATGTAGTTTTTTAAAATGCATTTACCAACAAAACTAATACCATGCATTGGATTATTAATTTCTTATAGAAATAGAAAATTTGGAGAAATGTCAATTTGAAAGATGCTCCTTGGAAATATTTGCTTGGGACCTATCAAAAAGACTCTAAATATTCCATGATAAAACTAACATTGAAATGTGGGAAAGGAGGTATTAACCTTTTGGTATGTAAAAACCTTAAAAAATGGAGAATGTGGAAATATGGTTGTCATCTTGTAAGGCTAAGAAAAGAATAAGGGGACAAGATGATTGAGCAAGAGCCCCAAAATGACAGCTGAAATGATGAAACAAGAGCTAGACTGATAAAATGAGAGCTAGAATGCAAACGAAGTCTACAAGCCAAATGAAGGTGTTTCAAGGTTTCTCGAGATGTCAAAATTTTAGAGAAATGGTCTAGAGTTCAAAGTCCACTTGTAAGTTAGACATCCCAAATTGATAGTAGACATCCCAATTGTTGCTAGGATGTCCTAGCTAAGACATCCTAATTTTGTATTGGATGTCCCACCAAAATAGAGGTTGTTTTTAGATAGACATCCCAACCTCGAATGGGATGTTCTAATTAGTCATGTTCTAGCCAGTGCATGAAGTACGAGGAGTTTTTGAAAAGTAAAAGACTATAAAACAAAGTGAAATTTTTGGGAAATGTATAACCAATATTCATTAATTAATCCAATTATTGTTTATCAAGGAAATGGGCTTTCTTCCTCATTGTGTTCATCATTTGTGAATTATAATGAATTTTTGTATGTATTGAGAGCTTCATTACAAGGATTTTGTAAAGTGAGTTACACTCTTTCCTTGATTCTTTTTCTCTTCTTGTAAGCCTTGCAGCATTGATGTGCTTCTTGTAGGAAGGCATCTTCATTGAGCTTGTTGGGACCTTGTGGAGTTGAGTGTGTTTGTAGTGAAGAAACACTCTGGTGTGGAGCTCACATTTTGTAAATATTATGGGATCCTTAATACCACATTTTGAGCTTGTTGGTACCTTGCAGGGTTGAGTGTTTATCCAACAAGAAAACACTTTGAGAGAAGCTCAAAACTTTGTAAAGGTTGTGGTGCCCTCTAAAACACATTTTGAAGGAACAAAGTTTGGAGTTGTGTAAGGATTCTACCCTCCAATTGTGGATGTATCCAAGTTGGAGAATATATAAAATTGCGTGTAGTTTTGGTTGCCTTGGTTATTTAATTTAGGGAACTTATTCAATCCTCCTTATAATTTCTCGATCCTCAAGTTGTATTAGAGCCCAATACACTCTAGTTCAGAGTTTAACATCTCATGAGTGAATGATGGAAGGGACATTCTACACCAAGTCAACTATGTTCGATGGGATTGACTTCATGTATTAGAAAGCTAGAATGCAAAGATTGTTCAAATCCATGGAGTTCAAGGTTTGGGAATCTATTCTTGAAGAGTACACACCACCCATCAACAACATCACATTAGCTACGAAGCTAAGAAGCGAATGGATGCAAGATGAAAGAGATAAGTTCATGTTTGATTCTAAAGCAAATAATTGTCTTTATTGTGCTTTGAGCAAATATAAATTTAATAGAGTAGCTGGGTATAAGATCGCTAAAGAAATTTGGGAAATGCTAAAAGTAACCTATGAAGGTACATCAGTAGTAAATCAATCAAAGATTCAAGTTTTGCAAAGTGAATATGATAAATTAAAAATGAAAGAAGGAGAGAATATTAAAGACTACTTTTCAAGAGCCAACAATCTTGTTGTAGCGATTAGAAGTACATGTAAGGTTTTTCTTGAAAGTGATCTTATCATCAAGATGATAAGAACCTTGCAACCTAAAATAAGACCTAAGGTAATGACCATAGAGGAAATCATGGATTTTTCAATCCTAAAATTTGAAGAACTACAAAGTGTGCTTATTTCCTATGAGATGAACCTCATTAGCTAAGGAGGTACTTTATGATGGAGGACCTCATCTTAAACTCCATTAATCAGGTTCATGCTAGAAAGCAAGTAAGGTAAGTAACAGTAAGTCTTGATTCCTTCACTTTCTAGACTTAGTGTAGATTAGTTTTTGTTTATAAATGTTAATAGATAGGAAATTCATTGGAAATCATTAGTTATCTAAAGAAAATCTCACTTGATCTTGCAAGATGTTAAGCTACAGATAAAAGCATATTGTCATCAAAGCTTCAATGGATATTGATGAGATTTATCTCAAGAGAGGATTAAGGTACACAAATTCAAAAGGTAGGGTTTGGTAAGTTTTCATCATCTCACCAATGCTAGAACATATATATCTTGTGATCTAGCTCATATAATGCTTGTATTATTTGTTGGGCTATCATATGTACCAAATGGATTTGAAATATTTTTTATGAATATTGATAAATCAAGTTTTGGACTCTTAACTAGTATGTAGTGGGTGCATGCCATTCAAGGACCTTGATTGTTATTCATTAACAAGAAGCTCTTTGTTGAACATCTAAAGGAAAATTATTGTGTTGGTATCTACGTTGAAAATTTTGAAAAATATCTTCTATCATAGATACTACTAATAGGAGACTTTGGTTTCCAAAAGTCTCCATACTTGATCTATAAAAGGAAGATGACCAAAAAAAGGAATTTCAAGTAGTAGATGCATTGCAGAAGTTGAAAGCACTTATGCAGGGGGAGCCTATATCTCTTCAACAGTCATTATCTTTTAGGCCATCGATGTAGGGGGAGTCTATTAGGGATTTCACCAAAAGACACTCAAGTTGCAAGACTTCCATTTCTAGCATCTAAAAATGAGTAAGAAAAAGTTTATTTGTATTGAAATATGGTAAACTTTCTAAGGTAAAAGTTTAAGCTAATTTTGGTCAATTTTTTTTAATCTTTTACATAAAGATGATTTTTATTGGTGCAAACTCTTTTAATTAATATGGTTGTATCAAATTTCTTTATGAGCATGGTATTAAGGATATGATTGATTGTGCCTAAAATTTTGGTTTTCTTAGATTTTTCATTTTAACTTTTTTTGGATTTAAGGTCTTTAAAGAAAAATATGTTGTTTCTTTCTCTTTGATAATGGAATATACTTGTATTATCTTTTTGATGATGTTCAAAAAGAGGATAATGTATTATTCATGAGATATTTTAATGTGCTATTCATGAGAGCATTTATGGTATATACCACTTGTAAGACTTCATATATATTTTCTCAATAAATAGTGATTTTAGTACTAATGGCTTATGGCTTATTATTTCAGAGATGGGATAACTAATCTTCAATGCTCAACCTTTGATCCTAAATGACAATATTATAGATTCACATTTTCAAGGCTTTAATTATGTGTCTTTGTGTTTAATGGTTATGTGATGTGTTGCACTTTATAGGTATGGGCATATTTATTTTTAGCCCTTTGAAACCAATGCTGGAGGATTTGCACTTATTAATGGCTTTTCTTGTCTTTGTTGTCCTTAGCAAGTTATATATATATAGTTTTCCTTGAATTGCTTAATTATATGATATCATGGTATTATGCTAACCCATTTTTAAAAGTTTTGGACATCACCAAAAAGGGGGAGATTGTTAACCTTTTCATATGTAAAAATCTCAGAAAATGGAGAATGTAGGAATATGGTTGTTATCTTGAAGGGCTAAAAAAAGAACAAGGTGATAAGATGATTGAGCAAGAGCCACAAAACAAGAGTTGGAATGACGAAATGAGAGCTAGGATGATAAAATGAGAGCTAGGATGATAAAATGAGAGCGAGGATGACAAAATAAGAGTTGGAATGTAAATAAAGTCTAAAACCCAAATGAAGATGTTCCAAGGTCTACCAAGATGTCAAAATGTTAGAGAAATGGTCAAAGTTCAAAGTTCACTTGTAGGCCAAATGTCCCAGATTGACAATAGATGTCCCAACCTTGAATGGAATGCCCTAATTAGCCATTTTCTAGTCATTGCATAAATTATAAGGAATTTTTGGAAAGTAAAGGGATATAAAACAAAATGAAATTCTTGGAAAACATATAAGCATTATTCATTGATCAATCTCATTATTGTTTTTTAAGTGAATTGGATTTGTTTCTCATTGTGTTCATCATTTGTGAATTATAGTGAATTATTGTATGTATTGAGAGCTTCATTGCAAGAATTTTGTAAAGTGAGTTACACTCTTTCCTTGATTCTTTTTCTCTTTTTGTAAGCCCTATTGGGTTGATGTACTTCTTGCAGGAATGCATCTTCATTGAACTTGTCAAGACCTTGTGGGGTTGAGTGTGTTCCTAGTGACGAAACACTCCGGTGTGAAGCTCACATTTTGTAAAGGTTGTGGGATCCTTAAAACCAGATTTTAAGCTTGTTGGGACCTTGCGGGGTTGAGTGTTTGTCTAGTGAGAAAACACTTCGATCAAAGCTCAAAACTTTGTAAAGGTTGTGATGCACTCTAAACCACATTTTGAAGAAATAGAGTCTGGAGGTGTGCAAGGATTCTACTCTCCATGTGTGGATGTACCCAAGTTGGGGTACCACATAAAAATTATTTGTGATTTTGGTTGTCATGGTTGTTTAATTTTGGAAACTTATTCAACCCCCCTTCTAAGGTCTCAGTTCTCTGGAGACTCCCATCCTTGATTTTTTAAACTTGGCATTTGTCTTATAATCCATATCACTAATAGATGATTGAGAATAAGATAGATTCCAATAACATGGCCTTTACAATGACAATAGCATAACATCCTTAAAAATTATAGTATGTAATTTTGTGGGAAAAATATTGATTACCAAACTTGAGTTTGAATTCTACCTTCCTCTATCATACATCAATCTTTATAAAATAATGTGTGCACTGCATAACATCTATTAATATTTTCTATTTTTAGAATTGTTCCATAGCTACCAATAGTTTTACTTTCAATGCTTTGAAATATAAGAAAGATTTTCTAATACTTTTTATTCTTAAGCAATAAAAGTATTACATCGATCCATAAAAACTTTAAGATCTAATGAGTTTTCAACCATTTAAGAACTAGCCAATTCTACAAGTAAAATTTTTTTGAAAAAATAGTAAGCATGTAAAACATTAATTCTATAGGATTTAAGAATATCTTGAAGTACTAGTGTAAAACCCTTATTCTGACAAATAAATCAAATACTTTGCATAAATATGTATAGTAAAGTGATATCTTTTGATAGAAATTCATATAAGTCATTAAGTAAAACAAAATCAAAAGCTTTAAAATTCTTCATAGTCTCTACAATATTAGAGACATTACTATTTTTCATCTTCAAATCATTCCTTGCAAAAAAATATATTGAAATATTAGTTAAAATCCAAGCGTGCCAAGCAAAAATAGCTTCAAATCTAAAAATTACCAAGTGACTTCAATTCATCAATAAGATAACTAATTAGACTATATTTTGGATAGTATAGGGACATTCAATACATATAAATAACATGATACTTTAAAAATAATTTTAAAATTATGTAATAATATCAAATCAACACACCTTTTAGGATCAAAGCTTTCACATCACAAGCTACATGCTCCAATTAAAGAATGTCTCATTAACAATAATAAAATTTTTAATTCTAATAATTTTTTATTTCTCAATGTTAAAATAAAATATGAATTTAATTAAAGCATGATTAAGCATTTTTAGACCAAATAATTTGTCAAACAATTAATTTATAAAAAATACACTAATAGCAATGGAAGAAAGATCATATAATAAGCTTATAAAACATTTTTTAGCATGTGCAAAGAAATCAAATAATAGATTACATTCAACTTGGTTTTGGGGGGGGTGTGGCATGGCAGGCGGGAATGGTTTGGACTCAAAAAAATAAATAATAATATTAAAATAATTTTTGAGTACATTAGATCAATAAATAAAAAGTATAATAAAAAAGCTTAATGGTTTTGGGAATGCCTTTTCAGGCTTTCATCCTTACAACCAGTCTTGAAAACCCTCCCCTCTAGGTTAGAAAAGGATCATTTCTTGCCCTTATCCAAAAGTGCTCTTATGGATTGATGAGTTGCATTTTCTTGGGTTTCGTTGACATAGCCCCATTGACGTGACCCCATTGACATGGCCATGTCAACATAGAATTTGATATGTTGATGTGGCCTTATCAATGTAGTCACCTATAAATACACTCTCACCCATCGTGTTTATGACATCTTTGGTCATAGTTGTAGCCAAGCTCTTGTAGTTTTCTTGCTTGAAAGTTAGAATAATTTTTCTAAGTGCTTGCAATAGGAGTTAAAGAGTGTACGAATCTTTATTTGAGCACTGTTGTACCTGAGCATGGCAATGTGTGCGGTAATAAAGACAAGCTTTTTGATAAGCCTTGTAGTACTTTGAAATAGATTAATTGTTTATTCATGAATTTAATGTTTTATGTAATTTTCTTTAATATTTTAAGTAATTAAGCTAGATTAAGTAGCAATTTATTAAGCACATAAGTGTGACCACTTCGAGCATATGCTTGGCACTTGGTAATCCTAGTAATGCTTAACGTTTGGTAACTTAGTAGCATTAAATGTGTTTAGGATGTGTACAACAAGTGGAAATAGATGCTTATGTTAGCATTAGCTAGGTGTAGCTAGTTAGATTCAATTAGGAATTTAATTATTTTATTTTATACATTATTTTTTACCCTTAGGCGACTTAAAGTATAAAACACAAAAATGATAAAAATCATATGTCTTAGTTGCACTTAACCATACCTTTGCATTTAATAAGTGTAATTAGGAAGACAATGATTACAATGATTAGTCACTTCCTATATGCCAACTTACTTAGAAGGCTATAAGTCCACAAAATTTGATTGGATCATGTGTGAATGCTTAGTGATTCGTATGGTTGGGCATAGGGTCTACTCATTGCTCGTCATTGGTGCTGTTGTCGAGGACTTGCAATTCGATACATGTGCTATCTAGAACTTAGTAAATATTATTTAAAATCATTGGAATGAGCCCTAAGGTCACAATGTTTCGAAAAAATAATAATTATAATTATAATTTAAGCACACTAAATTTTTCTCTAATCCAAAATGTCTTCTTCTCACAAGCATGATGAATCAAAATAGCTAGTTCTCTGAGAATTCAAAGTGGTTACACTCATCTAGATGAGTTTGTACCTGATTTCACCTTCATCTTGGATTAGGATGAGTAGCTATGATGGAGAGATATGGAGGACAATGTTGTATTGCCTTTCGATCAATCTGTTCTTGGGGATGTTTTTGCAAACTCTTATGAGGTTGGAAATCCAAGGTCTCCATGATGAATACATTGTGTAGGATCATGACTATTAGGACTATCATCCCACAGAAACACAATGCAAACAAGATTGGCACTAGGAGAAGCCCCATGAAGCTACGAAGGGGAAATGGTTCACTAACCCCTTGTTCCTATTGAACCAAAATGACAATGAGGATCCTCCCTCTAGGGATTCTCAACATGAAGATTCTCCACCTGTTGACTTTGGTGAAGGGGGCTTGAACTTAAATCTATAGTCTACTATTAACAATCTAGGTTTAGGAAAAAGTAGGAGTCAAGGAAGGGGCTCGGGCAAGCATCGTGATGATGATAAACCTAATGATCGTGGCCATGAAAAGCGAAGAGGAGGTGGCAAACACCATGGTGGTGGAAATCCTCCTTCCTATTCATCCTCTATATCTGTATCTTCTTCTTCCTCCTTTGAATATGATTGAAATTGTAGGGCATGAAACCATGATGGAGGTGAATGCCGAGACAATGATCGTAGGCCCTATCATGAACGAAGGGGTAGTAGAGGACATCATAGGTGTCATTGAAATCATGATGATGATGAACCTTTATTGGTAACTTGAAGCATGCTAAACATTGCAGAGGTAGTCAAAATTCCAACCAAGCATGTGAAATATAGTAGAATTAAGAGGTTGGATATGAACAATATTCCTAGATTTGAGGGGGTGATATAACTCATATCCATAAACCCATCTTCAAGCGTTTCATGATGCCTATGCCTTGTAGAACATAGAAAATAATTAGTAGATACTTAAGCTATTCCCTAGGATAGATATAAAAGAAGTAGAAAGTTGGTACCACTCCTTGGAATTGAAATCAATTCACAGATGGAGTACGATGCTTGAGCTATTTAATGACAAATATCAAACATACAACAAAGTGTCCAACTTGAGGAAGCAAATCCAAGGTTGACGACAAGGAATACATGAACCCTTGGATGCAGCCATGGATAGATATTATTTCCTTTTTCATAAATGTCTTGGCCATGATTATTCTTAGTGGAAGTAGCTTCGCCATATCATAGATGGGATCTAATTAAAAATGAGGAGAACTCTTGGGGTTTATGCCTAAAGGAGACTATTAGAACTAATATCCCATTATATTCAAAGGCTGATTAAGTAGGTTACAAAAGAAGAAGGTGAGTTGAGAAAATGGGAAAGTGCTAAGGAGTATAATCAAGACCCTTTCATCAAAAAAAGGGAGGTCTAATTTTGTGACAATGACAGGGAGGTACCACTTGATGAAGTGGTGCAGCAAAAAAATTTTCCAATTCAAAAATCTATTTGAAATTTCAGTTAAGGTTGATAAAATGTGAGAATCTTTGGATGAAAAATTTTAAACTGCTTTGAAAAATGTAGAAGAATCCAAAGAACAAGATAGTGATCATGACTAAAAGAGAATAAAAGAAGCTAAACGTGCCTACCAAAGGGATAAGCATAAAGCTGCTACAGTAGAAGAGGTTATGGAGTTAGAATCAATTGATGATGGTGGGTGTGACATCTACCAATATGAACATCATAAGAGATGTTTTCATGTTGTGTGACACCTACAGGAATCTAGGGTGTATGCTATGAATCCTAGATTGGCATGAAGGTAAGCGCCTAGAAGGTTGCCTTATCCTCAAGGCAACTCAAGGATGTTCCATAAAAAAAATAAGATTATTATTTAAGTGGAGCTCCACCACAATCGTATGAGTAGTACCATTAGTGGTAGCACCCATAGTTGTGGGGGATACCACCACCAAGATAGTAGTACCCTTATAGGTAGCTAGATCCATATGGCTACTATGTTTAGCAACCCATGTCTCTGTGTGACTCTTCTAGGTATGCTTCTTTTCAACATTACTACTACCCTACAAAGTACTACAAAACTCATTCTCCATCTCCTAGAGGGGAATTACTATATCCTTATCACCCTCCTCATCCTTTAGCACTTGTTTCTCCTCCCTCAACCTAATTACTACATGATCCATCCATGTAGGGCCAAATTCCCACACAACCACAAGAACATAATGCTACCAGGGTTGTTAACTTAAAGCTATCTCCTCAATTAACTGGTTTGGAACCCAGATCCCATAAAAGATCATTCTTTCAAACCAATAGCCTTACAAAGCCCTCACCAACTTATGCGGCTGGTTGCCCTATGTCTCCTTAATCCTTTGCATCCATTCTTTTCAAGAGCCCTTCAGACTAAATGCCTTCTAAGATATGCATATTCATGTTAACCCATGATGTATCTGATTAGATCAAGGCTGGCAACTTTCCTAGGAAAAGAGGTTATCCTCAAAGTCCTCTCATCTACTTATAAATTCCAAGAAATGAGCCATGTAAGGCTCTTCTCAATTCAGGTTCTAGTGTTAATATGATTTTCCATGAAATGTACAATGCTTGGAACCTACCTTCTCTTAAGAAGAGCAATATCCATTTAAAATTGACAGATCAGTCCATCAGTGTTCCCTTGGGATTAGTGGAGGACATTGTGACCACTATTTGTGGGTGGTCGTATCCTACTGATTTCTTGGTGATCAAAGTTGACAATTGCAAGGAGGACTTCCCAATCATTATGGGAAGGGCTTGGTTGAGCACTATTGATGTGGGAATGGGCATCAAAGATATTTCCTTGGAGATTTCCAAGGAAAATGCATTCAAAAATATTAAGAAGAAAAGAGTTCCATGCATCGTTGAGAGCATCTAGCAAGAGTGAATAATGAACTAAGGAGATTGGTAGTTGAAAATAGAATTCTCTTTATGGAGGAAGTCTAAGCTCTTCACCATAAATTTGCAATAGAGGTAGTCATCTGGAAAAATGAGGCTCTAAAGTTTTAGAGAGTCAAAAGTCACTACAAAGATCAAGTTGGTCTACAAAAATAAATCAATGAGAAACATATTCAAATGATGAAGGTGAAAGTTAATATGACCCTCTAGTAGCTCAAGGAAGAAGGTGATGTCTGGCAGCTCAATGACTACAACAAGGTGGAGATCCACATGAAGGAGCTATAGATCAAGGAGATGATAGAGTACATAGAGCTTGCCAATCTTCATTATGAAAATTTGATGATGTTGACTACTAGATGGCCATGGTTTGAATTAGAGAAATAGGTGGCTAGTTTTTACTTATTGTACAAAGATGAGTTCAAGCATCATAAAGACACCAAGTAGAAGCTTGAGGTGGCAAATGTAGAACTCGGTGTTCTCAAGCAGCGCTTCACTGATCAATGGTCTACTGCTGAGAACCTGGTCAAGAGAATGAGTGACTATTAGGAGCTGTAAAATGTAGTAAAGGTGTTCGATGTTGAACACAAACTTTTTGCTACCTAGTTCATCAATGCAAAGGAGTTGTTCTTGACAACGCCCTATCCTTCAAATGTTCCCACATCGACCCACATTTGTGATGTGGTGTGGATTGTGAACAATCCCATGAGTAATGAGGAGAAGATGAAGGTACTATTGGATGTCTTTCATCTTTCACAAGAAGTTATAGTTGCCACAGGACAACCATAACTACCTTAACCACTATGTGCACTTGAAGTAGGAGAACATCCTTTGGAACCTAAGGAACCTCCACTGCTTAGGACCATTTGAACTTCTTCCTCATCTTTGCATCATCAAAGGAATTGTGTTTGTCATTTTTGTCCTAGTGTTCAATTTTGTTATCCCAAACACCAAAATTTTGTAATGATTATAAATTTATACACTTGGGCTCTTAGTGTTTATTTGTATTTGTGTTTGTGAATGTTAGTAGTTAGTTAATAATCCCATACCTTTCCAAAAATTTTGTAAGAAACTTGTTCCTTCTTTTGTTGACTCAAGGATGAGTTATCATTCAATTGTGGGGGTACGATGAGTTGTGTTTTCTTGGGTTTTTTTGATGAAGCCTTGTCAACATAGCCCCATCAACACAACCTTGTCGACATAGTCGCATTGACATGGGATTTGATGCATTAATATGGCCTTGTCGATGCAATGTCTATTTTTACCTATAAATACATACTCACCTGCCATGTTTATGGCATATTTGGTCATATTTGTAGCTGAGCTCTTGTAGTTTTCTTACTTGAAAGTTAAAATATGTTTTTTAAGTGCTTGCAGTAGGAGTCAAAGAGTGTATGGATCCTTATTCAAGCATTATTGTACTTGAGCATGGAAGTGTGTGTGACAATAAAGATGAGCTTTCTAATAAACCTTGTAGCACTTTGAAATAGATTAATTGTTTGTTTATGCATTTAATGTTTTATGTAATTTCATTTAATGTTTTAAGTAATTAAGCTAACTTAAATAATGATTAATTAAGCACATAAGTATGCCCACTTCGAGTATATGCTTGGCGCTTGGTAATCCCAATAACACTTAATGTTTGATAATCCAATAGTGTTAAACATGTTTAGGATGTATACGAGAAGTGGGAATGGATGCTTATGCTAGGATTAGCTAGGTGTAGCTAGTTAGATTCAATTAGAAATTTAATTATTTTATTTTATACATTATACTTTACCCTTAGGTGACTTAAAGTATAACATGTAAAAATGATAAAAATCATATGCCTCATTCGCACTTAACCATACATTTGCATTTCACAAGTGTAATGGGGAACACAATAATTGCAATAGTTAGTTTCACTTCCTAGAGACCAGCGTACTTAGAAGGCTATAAGTCCACGAAATTTGACTAGATTGCGTGTGAATGCTTAGTGATTTGTATGGTTGGGCGTAGGGTCTACTCACCACACATCATGGGTTTTCACTTCTCACTACAGGGTTTCATGTAAAGATAAGAAGAAAGCTCTCTCTAATGATAAAAGAATACATCAATAAGAAGAAATAAATAAATAGTAATAGAATTTGAAAGTCATCAAAAGTAAGATTAAAAAAACATGGGAAAAATGATTTGATATGATCTAAAGAAATTTCAAATAAACAAAGATATAGCTCTTCATAGAGGTGAATGACAAAAAATAACTCATGTAGTTAACCCTATTTTGTTGGCATTGCTTTGGAGAGCACCACTTGGAATCATCCTTAAGTTCCCAAATCACCAAGTATTCTAGAGTAAACTCAAGATGGACTATGACTCAACATAGTCAAATAATTATGAGCACAATAAGAGTTTACAGCACACATGTCACATGTTAATTCAAAGATTAGAAGTAGCATGAGGATGTTTTGGTAGTCATATAAGTGACTGGACCAACTAGATGCACACATACACAATGATCATATATAGTGCTAGCAAATACATAAGAAGCATCATTCCTCAGAAGAGCTAAGACATGTCCTTCTACTATATTCATCTAACTCTAAACCCCTTTTTTGTAAAATATGAGCAGGTCTTGAGCTAAAGGCTAAAGCCCCAACAACCTACATATTCTTACAACATAGTACATAAGGAATTAGGATCATATGGTTCTCCAAAGGGGTTGACAATTAAGATATTATGGAAGGCTAGGATTATCATATTCTCATTTTCAAATGGAGTCATTCCATAATAAAAGTTGTATCTCTTTATAATAAATGTTGTAATTATTGTAATTAAGACACAAAAGGGCGAGTTGTAATTAAGACTTGTAAGGACGTATTATAATAATGAGCATGTCTCTTGAGATGACCTTTGGGGATTTAACCTAAGGTATTTATAACTTAAGATTAGAGGTTATATCGACATAGAGTTGTGAAGCTGGAAAAGGCAAGTAATGAATGTTGATGAAATGGGATAGGAAGATGACTAACCATTCCTTCTTGTTGGTTATAGGTCTAACTATGGTGGTAATGTTAGATTGCCTCTAAGGGATAGATGTTAAAGGAAGATAACCCCAAGAAATCCTTAGAGCATAGCTCAAATACCTTATTTTACATTAATAAAGCATTCTTTTCATTTTTCTTATGCATTTTCCCTACTGTTTTCCTTACACATAATGTTGAATGTTATGTATATTTAACGTTTTCCATGACATCTAAGAAGAGATGTCACAAGGATGATGATGATTATACCAATAGTAGTGAAACTTAAATTATAGTAAATGCACCTAATCCTATTTATTTTCAACTACATCTCAACTAGCCATTAAATATAATGTTATTTATTCTCTTTTGAATTCTTGAGAAATCCATTGCAATGGATGATGAATCTAGTATGATTCAAAACATCCTACAAAAAAATTAATATGCAACATATAGATAGTATAAATATGTCCAATATTTATATAGTTTGAATACTTCATCTATACAATATTCTAGAACTATCATTGCTATCTTCAGTAACATATATGAATTTTTACTTTAGATTTGTCATATTCTTCTAAGCCAATGAAATATGGATAAAGCGGTTAGCTCATTATCTATTAAGTACCTATAGTCAAATTATTTATGGTAAAAAAACCTTCCTTACCTTAAAATATTTAATAATATATGTTACTCATCATTTATAATTTATAGTAGGGTGGCATTAGAACCATGAAATAATTGTAATATAGGTATAATGTGATATTAGCCTAGTGGTAAGACTTATAGTTATTTCTGGGTTTCAACAACCCACCATCCGAGAGCCTCTATAATCAACATATTTTTAGGAGGGGTCTTAAACCTCAAAAAAAATTGAATAATAATAATATTTAAAAAATTCAAAGTACATTAAAATATTAAAAAGAGAGTCTAAAGAAAAAGCCCAATAGTTTTGGGGATGTCTTTTTAGGTTAACATATTTACAAAGAATATTGAAAAACCTCCCCTCTAAGATAGGAAAAGGATTAGGCCTTGCCCTTATTTATAAGTGACCTCACTAGTTTTCACTTCTAACTAAAGGATTTCTTATAAAGAGAATGAGAAAAGTCTCTATATAAAAAAAGAATATATCAATCAAAGATAAAGAACAAATAGTAACAAAAGCTAAAAGCTTCCCATCCTTGAGTCTCAAAAATAAAATAAAAAATAATATTGCAAAAAACAAATTAATTATTCAACTTTCATTAGAAGCTTTTTTGCTTGAAGTTATAACTAAAAAGTGATATTTTTGAGAATATGGTATTTGAAACTTAAAGAGAGGTCATAGTTATGCTATTATTGCTAGAAAATAATTGTACACCAAAGCTTCCAAATAGAGTAGAGAACAAGTGGCCAAAGACAATTCCAAATGCAAAGAAATGAAGTAGACAAAGTAGGTTGATTACCAAGAATGATTTCATTGATGCTTGGTTAAAAGATATTACAAATTTTGGATGTCCATTTCAAAAAATGTTGAGCAATGTGACACTCAAAAAGAAAGCATGAGAAAATAATTCTTCATTTCTATAAAGAGGACATTAAGGAGAAACATTTCTCATATATTTGTGACGAGTGCTGATAGGAAGACCTTGCTGAATAAGACATTATAAAAAAATATGATTTTTATGAAATGTAGGATCTCTCCAAATATCTTTCATTTTTCTCATCTAAAAGTACAATTTTAATTACATTTTCCATGCCTTATTGGATTTTTTATGAATAAAATCATTCTTTATAATACTCTCATAAGCAAATTTTGAATTAAAGGAAAAATATATCTTCCATCCTTCCAAAAAATATTTGGAAAATCCTATTGCAACTTGTTGTAACTTTAAATAAATTTTCAAAATTAAAAAGTAATTTTTCAAAATTTTCATTTCTCTTTTTATTCAAACCATAGAGTCTAGAAGCTTCTTTCCAAGTAATCTATCTATTATGCATACATAGACAAGAAATTGTAGCAATATTAAACCTGCTCCAAGTGGTGCACAATCTAGATGCATTAGTAGCCTTCATGAAAAGGAAGCCACCATGGGCTAATTTAATTAAGCATAGTTTCTAAAACTATGATATGATTATAATTCCAATATTTGCTATGCTTACTCCATGTCTTCCAAATTTGTTTAAAAATTAAAGAACTAGAAATATAGATGCCCTAGGAAAAAGAAGATAGTGAATAAAGTTATTAGAAGATTAAATGTTATCATTCTTAGGTTTTCCTTACATAAGTCTGTTTCTTAAAAGGATTATTAAACATCATCTTCATTAAATAACTTTGCAATATATTTTGTTACAAGAGAAATAACCTGGTTATAATAATTAATGAGACTAAGTTCTCCATTTTTCTTGCTATTAGTGCCAATATTTGAAGCAACTCTAGAAAAACCTTTTCTATGTTGCTTAGTAGACCAAAGAAATCAATAGATAAGAGAATCAATTCTCTCATAAGAAGATTTAAAAATAGTTGGATAACTAGAGTAATAAATATGAGTTTATTGAAACATTTACTTTATAACTAAAACTTTTCCAGTAAGGGTGAACTTTTTTTATTTCTATTTATCAAGCTTCTTTTTAATTTTATCAACCATTTAATTATAATTTCTATTTCCAGTTAAAATTTCTATTATAATTATAATTTATCAAGCTTCTAACTTATCCAGTAAGATTCTATTTATCAAGCTTCTTTAGAATTATATTTATAATGTGCTTCTATTATAAGATGAGGAATATGCATACTAAAGGACTGGAAGGATTCCTTACTTAAATCTTTAGAAGAAAAAATATTCACTAAAAAATGGTTAATAATATTAGGATATTTAATGATAGAATCATTTATATAAAGTTATTCTAGTTTAGTTACTTGACCTTTTCCTTTTAGAAGTTTAAAAAATTCCTTGTAAGGTTCATCTTCAAGTTTTAGCTAGCTCATGTGACTTTTAGGGAGAGCACTTTTAGCTTCAAAAGTATACTAATATTATTTAACATAATGAGCTTTAGCCATGCCTTTTTAAGTTTCAATATCAAATGGATTTTGATTCAAAATAATTTGCATTTACTTTATAGATTCTACAAGATCTTCTTCAACTTAATGCTTACACTTAGAAAATTACTTTCCAAACCATCTAACATAAATTTTAACTTTACAAGTAGTTCCCTACCACGAGTAAATCCAACCAATTTCACTAGTAGGCTTTGTTTTCTATATTTTATAAAGACTTCAAAATACTTTTCCCATTGGGTCTTATGAACATATTAGCATTTGATGAGTGGCGAGGTACCCCTACACTCAACCATACGAATACGAGTGTTTCATGCACGATTCGGTCGAACTCCGCAGATGGACTAGTTGTGGTATCTAGATAGTTATCCTTAGGTCGCAATTTGCTGTCTTCCCATCTGGGCTAGTGTTAACTTTGTCATGTATGGTTTAGTCTAGAGTGAGGTGTATGATGTGTTTCTATGCTAACGCTACTTTTGAAGACAATGGAAGATAATATTAACTAAGCTAAGAGAGAGAAGGTAAGAGAGAATCTAAGCTAGCCTAAGTGCGATGAGCATTCGTTCCTCAATCATCCATACACATCTTGGACTTCGTGTAGGACTACCACTGGGATCACCAAGCGTAGATCCTAGGTACACTACTGGGTTACCAAGTAGTCACACTTAAATGTTCGTAATCAAGTCGTACTCATACCGTGTTTAATA
Source organism: Gnetum montanum (assembly GCA_015680685.1). Lineage (NCBI taxonomy): Eukaryota > Viridiplantae > Streptophyta > Gnetopsida > Gnetales > Gnetaceae > Gnetum > Gnetum montanum. The sequence continues at coordinate 2,413,744 of MNCI01015499.1, forward strand.
AGAGTTTAGGATAAGAAGATATTAACTAAGAAAGTAGTAAATAAAAATTAAACAAATAGTTAAGCTAAGTGAATGCTACAATGGTGAAGTAATATCGATCTTTATTTTCGGTCATGTGCCTGTCCAAGTACGTCACACTCGAATAAGGATGTTGTACAATTACAATCATCACACTGTGGGCATACACTGGGAGGAAAAGGGTTGAGAGGAAAAATGAAAACTTAAAATCAAAACGAATTCTAAACACACTCCCGTATCAAAATTGTCTACCTCTTATTTATAGATGAGGATATAGGTTGCGATATCGCGTACGCAATATCACGGCTAGGCTGCGATATCGTGTACGCGATATCATGGTTGACTAAATGGCGACTCATCATACCCCCATGACTAAATGAAAATTCATCCTCAAGTTACAGTGAGAACAAGCTCCATTGATTACCTAGTGGATAGGTACAAGATTATTGGATGGTAAAAATGGGTTTATGTCAGAGTGTGGAGTCAAAAAGAAAATTGAGACACAACACAAAGAATGTGCTATAGCTACAAAATTGGTGGAACTCATGTAGTTCTTAGTGGTGGTGGCTCTTCCATAGGTGCTTTCCCCTTGTCTTATGCTCCAGGTCTTGGGGCTTGATGGCGTTGAAGTATGGCCTGGAGTTTCTCCTCTTCGGTCTGGGGATGCTGTGCCGTCCATGCTAATGTTCCGATGTTTGATGGAGTCAGAACCTCCCATGGGTAGGGTAGTTGTAGAAACATTTGATTTGCCTTAACATACTAGGCTGAAAATACCCATCATTCCTCCTTGTAGGCTTTGGCTTTATCTCTGTACTCTTGAAAATCTGCAAGTTGTCGAGTCAAATCTGTTGCGATACCTTTTTGTCCTTGGTAGCTTGCCTTCACCACCTCAAGTTTAGAATTTGCAATCTCCAGTTTTTACAATATCCTCTTGCGTTCTACAAATTCTATTTCATATTTGACGTAGGTGATAGCTACCTATTGCTCGAGCTTTGTTCTTGGGTACCCTATTGTTAACATGGCTAGGTTGACATACCGCAAGTTTGCCAACTCCATGTATTTTGTAAGATCTTGGATCTATAGGACTCGGTTCTTAACTTTTGCTTGGTGGGCCAAAGCATATGTGTCCAATATGGCTTGCCAGTCAGTGTGTTGAGCATTGATAGCATTGATGTGGGCCTTGGCCATATGGATTTCCTTCTCAAGGATCTATTTGTACATCCCCACTTAGTCCTAGAAGTGCTTCTTTAGCTTTTCATGCCGTTTAGCCTCATTTTACCATGCACTTATTTCGATAGCTATCTTTTGATGGATTGTGTGTACCTCCTCCATTGAGAGGGTTCGATTCTCCCTGGCTAAATGGCTCATGGCTTGGTTGACTCAAATGAACTGTTCTCGCAACTGATGTAAATGTTCTTCAAGAACATTCTTTTCCTTCTCCACAGAGGTCAACCAAAGGTTGTCAGCAACAAGTTGCTTGTTTTCCTCCTCTAAGGCCTTAAGTGCCTTGATATGCACATGAGTTTGTGCCTGTGCTGCAGAGGCATCCCAAACAGCCTTCTCTTTTTCTTCTACCACCTTCTTATTCTCCATTAGTAGTTTGGTTAGTTGCTCAGTTTTGAAATTGTCTAGCTATTCTACATGAACAAATTGCGAAGGGTCCTATTGTGCTGCTTGTAGGGCCATGAGCTTTTCTTACAATTTTTACACCTCTGCTTCAGCATGCTTGGCCCTCACTTTTGTTAAGACCAACTTCCCCTTAGTGGAAATGAGGTCTGATTGAATTGTTGTAACATCTTGAAGGATGTCAAATAGGGACATCATTACTTGTCTTGTTTGTAGAAATCGATCAGGTGCATCCTCATGTTCCACAGGAGTCATTGAGGTTGCGGCCAAAGTTTGAGCATCCTGTGCTCCCATGAGATTTGCTAGTGGTACAACGGGTACATTGAATGATTCTTTAATGTGGCCTGTGACCACTTTTGCAGCTCTTACTACATCTTGGTGTGGCATGACCACCACCATGGCCCCTTCACCAATTTCTAATTGCACTTGAAAAGATGTAGCATTTCCCAAGATTTGTTGTGACCAAATACTCTCCCCTCCTCCTGTATGAATGGACACTTCACCCCTTGCACGATCCAAAGAAACCATGGGTTGTATGGCATCGTCAATGATGCGGTAGAGATTTTCATCATCACGACTTTCCCAACTAACCATCTCAGCGATGGCCCTAAGGTGGCTCATCGACAGTCTGTAATCTTGTGGTGGCAGTGGTTGATCCTATTTTGTGCTAGGCCTTACTTCCTATTGTTGGTTGGATCCCATACTTGGAAGTTGGCTAGGTTCTGCAAGTTGAGTTGTAGTTGGTCTAGCTGTCTGTTCTTCTTCTTGTTTTGGTCCCAGTGTCTCACTAGTGATTTTCCTTATGGCTGGTGGCTTTAACAATTCAACATATGAAGCATTTTTGGATTTTTGAAGGACATCATTAGTGTATCCCTTGATACCAGCATGTTGGCATAGCTTCTTGATAAGGTAAGGGAAGGGCAACACCATCTAACCTATCTTCCATTCCTTGAACCGCCTTAGGATCTCTGTAAGGTATAGATTAGGTAGGTTAGCATTAACCTTCCCCATCAGCACTACACAACCTCTTGCCTTATATGTTGAAATCCTTTTTAGGTCCTTCATGGGGAAGAGGTGATACATTCCAATTTTGAAATAGATCCTCTCTTCTGTCATCAACTCTCCAAATGTCTTATCCCTGCCATATGCCCTTTGCAACCAAACTCGTCGCACATCGGCATCTAAATGGGTAGACAACTCAACAACCTTGGGCCCTGTATTCAGAAGGTTTAATACTTTCGAAATGGCTTGTGTGGAGAAATCGAATGTCACACCACAAATATTAATGGTGGTGTTGTGCCAGAATTGGTACGTCTCCCCTAGGTACTAGGCACTGCTTTTAGAGAAGGTAGGCCATAAGGGAGACCCTTTGAGGTGATCCCTAATAGCCTTAGGAGTAAACTCTATAAAAGATTCAAAATTTAATTCCAAAATCACCACAGTGAATGTGGACCTTTCATGGATAGCCTAAACACAATCCTAGGGCAGCGTGAGATGTTGCCCTTGTTCAAGCATTGTAGCAGCTCCTCCTTTTGCCTGCTTGGACTGTACAGTAGGAGGGTTCTCTTGATGAATGCTAAATAATTGTTCCTCTTGTTCTACATGTTGTCTGGTAGGGACTTGTTCTTCGCCTCTCGTAGGTCATTTACTTCCACCTTGAGTGGGACCTTCCTGTTGTCCATGTTTCGGGGCCATCTATAATTACACGGGGCCAAGCGTTAGTATGGTTGTTTCTGAAGTTAAGCTATACCTTACTTCTTGCCTTAATTAATTAATTTGTTTCATCTCCGTGTGATGTTTCCCGAAAGATTATAATAGTGGGTCCTTTTTACTTAGGTGGTTTCCAATTTTAGTTTCTCGATGTACCTAAGGGGATGAAATTTTTTTCGACACATTTTATTCTTAATTTTACAACTAATTACCCTTGATAATATCATTTGGGTGATGAAAAATTCCAAAAAAAATTTATGCGCTATTCAACGTGTGTCCCTCCCCCACGACTAAGTTGAACACTCCGGGTTCAAGTAGGTTTGAACGGAATGAAAATTGGAGTACCAGCGAGCGAGTTATGGATATGAAAGCAAGGGTTGCACAATCGCAAGTTGTAGAGAAAAAATTCAAAAAACTCCCCTTTGTGAATGGTTGAAAATGACGCTAAGTGTTGCGGGGGGTTACATATATATAGGTTATAGGGACGCGATATCGTGTACGATACATCGCGCACACGATATTGTGGCCTATCGATGTTTAGGCCTGAGGGAAAATACCAAATTTTTAGGGTTTTTCAAAAATTAATAATGAAAATTAAGGACATGTGGTAGGTGTTTAAGGGTTCTAGGATAATTTAACTCATTTCGAAGACACGAATAATGATATGTGGATGGCCTTGAGCAATAAGGCCTCGGGTGGCAAGTGAGAGAAAAAGGCCATGTAATGGTTACATAGGAACGTTGGAATTCAGAGGGATAGTAGTAGGGAAAGAATGCTATGAAAAATAGGTTGAGGGTAAGAAATGGTGTGTGTGAGCTGTGTTATAAGGGAAAATTACAAAAGATTACACAAGTGGGTCCTCCCCAAAGCAAGTTCCAACCTATAATGCCCTTGTGTAATCACACTTAAAAGTGTCCGTGGGTACTATAAGGGTTAAATGTAATCCGCATTGATTCCAAAAAACACACGCATGTAAATATCACTGAAATGAGGTGAGAATTCTATGTTACACACAACATGAGCTACAATTACTTGAACAGTGAGATGAGATGAACTATAGAACGTATTGTAGAGATTGCGACATGAGGTAATTGACCTAGGGCACAGTGAATCCTGCGTGTAAAGCATGATTAATGTGTCATTAACCCGTCATTTCAAGATATGGATTAGCCATGGTGGAGAGTACATAATAATTAATCTTGTATTTTACACTCAAAAGTCTATCAAGTGATAGATATGGATTAGCCATGGTGGAGAAATCCTCCATTCTATGTTAAATTTTCTTTCTTTTCCACCATTTTGTTTAATTATTTTAATAAAGTTGTGTTTAGTTAGAATTTTTACATTTTTAGCTTAATTATTAATCATTCATGATCTTTTATTTTCCTTAAGTATGTTTTATGTATGTTGAAAAATCAATTAATGTGCTTTATAAATATTCATCCAATAAGCTAATGATGAGTGAGTGAGTTACAGATATGAGGGTAAATGGATGTGTCCCTACTTCTTGTCCATGTAATGGAATTCATCCATCCACTTTCCTTCTATTCATCACTAAGGAATTAGGCTCAAATTTAGTATGGGGTAGGGAGTCACACTATGAACTATTAAAGCTAAAGCTATTGGAACCATGGGCAAGTGGTGGGTCTACAACTTAGCATGTGAGCTTCAAAATTCTAGAAGAATTCTTGGTTACTAGCAAGAAAAGGATGTCTCGTTGAGGATCCTTATAATCATTGGATGGGTCTAACTAGTGTGATTAGAGCAAGGTGCACATGCTACCATTCTTGATTGTCTTGGTCAAAAGAGGTTTGTGATCTCATGGACCTATGTGTATCATGTGGTGAGGGATGAATTCTCATGTTTGTACAAGTTAAGGACTTCATGTGGTGATTTGGCACTCCACTCAATTCCATAGTTCTCATGCACCAATCAAAGATCCCTCTTCTCATGAAAAATAATGAATTAAAAATGAAAAGATAAAAGAAAAAGAAAGATGAAACAAAAAGATAAAAAATAATAAAATAGTGATGATGAGAAGAGGAGATAATAGTAAAATCAATATAACAACAAGCTATATACCGAAACTAGTACTTTTACCTGCTTGGATTAATCTTATAATTGCTCCATTAAGATTAAAATAGGAGCTTGAACCAATACCCATGCAAAGCCTATCTGATGTTTAACCCATTGCCTAAGAGACTTGACCTCCAAATATAATAATCTAAGATAATCTATGGGTTCCTCCCTACCCATGGCAATGAAGGCCTAGAAGTCTTTCTCTTAGCAAACTTTAGTAACCTTAAATGTTACTCCCATCCAATTCCTAAATTTGTTTGTTACTAGGGATCATAATCCTTGATCCAAATCATGACCATATCCTATCATGGGTGATGAGTGGTGAGGTACCCCTACACTCAACCATACGAATACAAGCGTCCACGCGCGATCCGGTCGAACTCCGCAGACTAAATGCCTTAACACCACAAGAAACACTTGGGGTTAATCGTTCGTTGTCTTCCCACGCCCCCTTGTAAGTGTCACGGTGTACGGTTAAGAAAGTTGGAGGTATGTGATTTTTTTGGTATTTTTCAGGTTTATCTTCTATGCTATCAGAGGAAAGGGTTGAGAAAGTAAGCTAACTCTAACTAATGTCCTAAGTCTAAATTAACTAGCGTCAGCATCGATTCCCACTTACCGAACACACCCTGAACTATGCAACTGTGGTTTACAAAACGCTAATCATTGCTGGGATCACCACACGTAACGCAAGTGCTCGAAGCGGTCGTACTGAGGCACCTATTTAGCCTAAGTGTGCTAGGCAGCCGATTCCTTAGCCAGCCATACACACCCGTGGGTGCTTGTAACTAAGTCGTACTTATCACACGTTCTAGCCTAGCAAAGAGTAGCCGATTCCTTGACTAGCCGTACACGTCCGTAGACGCTCGTAATCAAGTCGTACTTGTGCGCACTAGGAAAGCAGTAAATAAACAACAATAAAACCATGTGCTGCAAGGTTTATCCGATCAAGTTCATCTTTATTGCCGTACACAACTTGGGCTCAGGCTACAAGCTGCTCGAATAAAGAGCCGTTCACTCTATGACTCCTACTGCGGGCACATGGGAAAAATTCTAACTCTGGAGTGATCAATCTGCCAGAGCTTCGCTACTTCTAGCCAGGATTTTGAAATGAAGTGAGTGCCGCCTCTTATTTATAGATATGACGGCTGACCACGATATCGCGTATGCGATATCGCAGGAGAAGACGCGATATCGTGGCTCAGTGCATGTCACGTCTCATCAATGGGTATTCCAATTGCTTGGTCCTAGCATTGTAATTGTTATTGAAATTGGGATTGATTAGCATAGTTAGAGTATTCAAAAAGAGATTTTTGGTAAAGAAAAATTTTAGGAACTTGTTATACATATGTATACAAATGGTAGAAAACTAAACTAGAATCTTGACTTTTAGATGATTTGTAGTACATTTTTTAGTTTAATTTCACTAATTGTTGGACTACAGAATAATCAAGGCTAGATAGCACTAGCAATGGCAAGTATGATCTTACACTTGGAAGGGGAACATAGAGATATATCCCCACCATGTAAATAAGTAGTCATAAAAGAATGTGGTAGTGGATCTCTTAAAGGATGTAGAATATGCTTACATGCTTTCATGAGTTAATTGAATTGTTGGTTGGAAATATAATGATGTTGCAGTCTCACCTTCTCTCTCATTTATCCATATTTCATTCTTTAGCTCTTTCCTTTCCATTCTATGCATTGTTATGGGTAGTAAAAAGTTGATTAGGTAAAGTAAAGGATGAGATTTAGCATCCAAGAGGATGAACTCACATTTGACATTAATGTCTCACTACTTATTAGGAACCCACAAGTGTTCCATAAATGGGCTTCACAAGGATAGGAAAGACAGGTGCTTACTATGAGGAGGATCCTATTATGAATTTTTGATGGCTTGGCATTATGAGCATGCAATCTCAAGCTTATCTCTAAGGATGGAAATGGTTGCATGGGATAAGGTACTTGATTAATACTCTATTTGTATGGTTTTAACTCAATGAGCCTAATGTTTTGATAAAGACTATTTCTTTTCAGCTATATTCATTACCTATGTACTTTGATTACAAATTAGATGTTTGACTAAGTTATACTTTATTTTTTTACATATCTCGGTTTGTTTGGTTGATGGTATCACATTTTTTAGAGCATTTTGGTTTGCTTAGGATGTAGGATATGCATGTTCTTATCAATTCCTATGTTTATATATTTATTTTTTATCCTTATGTTCTTTTGTATGTGTATCTAATTTATGTTGTCCAAAGCTAGTGTCTCCTAACTTAATCATGGAGGAGAGGTACAATTGGGTATGTATTCTTTAATTCCTTCTTATATCATACACCATACCAGTGTACATGCTTAGCATTCAACTATGATTTTTTTCTTGTTTTCTTTGGGAATCATACTTACCATTGTTTTCATGCATGATTTTTTCAATGGTGTGTTTGTGCTTAAAGAATTTAGATGATTTTTAGCATTTTTGTAGTTCAACATGTTTATGCAAGTACACTTTTCATACATGTGGCCCATGAAAAAATTGATTAGATCTTAGGCCTTAATTTATGGATTGAAGAAAAAAAGTGACAATACCCTTCAACTCCACTTGAAGAACACAAGTTTGATCTAGAACCTAAAGAACCTCTCTTAAAAGGTAGATCTAGTGGTAGAAAGATTGTGTTCCCAAACTACAAGTAGTTGGGATGCATAATAATCATCAGTTGAGTACAAGCCAAAATATTTATTAGAGATTTCCATTAACCTTGAGGCATCTTTACTTTTTTAGAAATGCAAGGGACTCTTTTTGTCAGTTACTACCTTTCAGTCCTCTTCTTATAGTTGTAATTTTTTAATGCATATTATGTCAAAGTTATTTTTACATTTATAATTTCTCCACATTGACCTTGTCATGTATCTAGTCCCTATTTTTGTGTTTTAGGTTTTAAAATTATGGAACTTGATATACTTAATCATATGGAAATAATGAGATATCCATTAGTATTTTGTATGTCTATTATAAGCCTTGGACTCTAGAAGTATTTCACAAGCCTTGTGTTTGTAATCCTAGTGTGTTTGGTTAAGGTTTATGTCTCTTGAGTTTAGACCCTTATTTTCTATGTTATGATTCAACATTTTATGCATGTTCTAACTTCCTTATGATGTTTTTTTGCTTTTTTTGAGCATCCTATGATTTTATTGGCATGTCTCCTTGGGTTTTAGATTTTACCCAAAACTGGTAGTTGGAAGTGTGATTTAAAAGGTGCATTGGCTAACCTATGCTACTATAGGGGTGCTGACACACACCTTCCTGGGCTAGTTTAACTTACTTCACTTGTAGTGTAATCAGAATTGATCTGGATTGCATTGATGGGCCTTTATTAAAACTTGGGCATTAGTAACCCTTTACTATTACATTTTGGGAACTATAAATATCTAGAATTAACTATCATACATATCTTAAGCATAACTTTGATTCCATTTGAGCTTTTGGTGTTTAGTTTGTGTGGAGAGCTCTTCCTTCCTTGTGTAAGTTAATTACCTTTTTATTTTATATATGTATGTTTTGATTCATCACTTTCACAAGTGCAACTAGACTCTATTAGAGTGATACATTGTTTATGTAGCCTAGAACTATTTGGTTAATGTGGAGTTCACTGTTTGCATGGTGAATAAAACTTATAATTTTTTCTCTGTTTGACATTATTAATATCTTAAAACATAAAATACTAAAAATATTTATTTCATTTCCATTTCATTGAGTTGTAGTGATTTATCCTTGTCCAAGGAGGTCACAACTATATGACATGGTTTTAGGCCATTGAGGTTATGACTAAGAGTCATTTCTCACTTTCCATATATGATGTTGCACTTGTTCCATAAGGGATGGCAACACATGCAAGCAATTATAAGTATTGCACTACCTCATGTGTGGTTATGATGTGTATGTATTTATTATTGTTTTATTATTATATATATAAAATACATAAAAATTATAAAATATAAAATTATAAATATTTTCTTCTTACCTCTTTACCATTGAAACATAGGTATTCATCATATTATATGTACCATATCATTTTTTATATTTCTTGAAAGCAATGACATACATGAGTATTCCTGGTAATCCACTTAACATAGTCTTTGAAGCTTACTATTAGATCACACTACATTTTGTATGATATAATCCCATTGGTCACAACCAATGAGATCCCTATCAAAAGTTCTTGGAATATCAATAAAACATATTAGCTCCAACAAGAACCTTACAATTGGGAAAATGCTAATTCTATTATTATTATGACTTGCATCCCAGAAGAACCCTCAACTATAAGTAAAGCTACCAACTTCCAGAAGAACCTCATGGATTAGTAGGTACAAAAATTACTCTTAAATAAACTAAATATTTGTTATCTCTCTCTCTCTCTCCTAGTTTAACAAAATTTTAAAAATAGAAATGAGTATAAACAAAGTAACTAAGTGAATTTGTGCCCATACAAGCAAACCAATTCATGAGAAAAGTTGAATTTTTATTAGTTAATATGAAGAGACTTATCTATGAAATATGAGGCAAGACTGTACTTAGTAAATAGGACATTCATGACAACTACCTTTAGCAAGGGAAGGGAATTATGATGTTTCCATAATCTTGAAATTTATTCTTAAGCTTTTAAACTTAAAATTGTAAATTCTTAAATTAAGAATGAAGTAAAAGGTAATGGATAGGTTGTTCCTATTCTTATTAATTAGTTATGTCAAAATAACCTTTTTTCTTTATTCACATAAGTAAAAGACCATATTTATTGATAGTCTAATAACTACCTAACCTTGACCAATGATTGACTATTCTATACTATGATATAATATATTATACAATTGTATTATTTGATACTCCAATTGAATAAATTATATTTTTATTTTAACCTCAAATTGCTAGAGTTTTAGTTGAGATTATGAAGGGTGAAAGGACGATAATTTCTTCAATAAGTGCATGGTTTTTCTCCAAGAACTTTAATTTCCTTACACAATAGAAATAAAATTCTTCAAATGAAATTAAAATGATAAGGCAAGAAAAAATTGAAAGAAATCACTAGAAAGACAATATCAAATTAAATTTTAGATCCTCAAATCATTAGATAAGTGAGTTGGCACCTAAAAGATGACATGATTCTTAGTCAACTAAGCAATGTTGAGAAACTTCCAATATCCACTAAAACCTCTTCATTATAATCATCTAGAAAATCATGATGGGGTAAGCTCAAGATCAAGTTATAAATTTACAATTAGGATATTGCATCTCAAATCGCTAAAACTTGGCATAGGGTAATCCTAGAGATTATTAGTCAAGACCCTAGTGCGAAGCAAACCTTATGAGGGTGTGGTATTGATTCATATTAGGCCTCATTCAACTAATTTAAGAAGCTACTTACCTTTTTAATCCATTTAGATATATTGAAAAAAGAAATGATCACAAACCAACAACAACCTAAGGTATTAGTAAGAATCAATAAGAAAACTTCCTATACCTTTATATTTTGAAGGGAAAAGTAAATAAGCAGACATCTGTAGTTATAGTTGGCATAGGAATGTGTAGTGATTAGAGTCCTTTTAAAAATACACAAAAATTATGAATCACTATACTTTATAGGGCTAGTGATCTCGAGGAACTTGTGTTGCCAACTTAACTACTAATAAACCATTGCTAGATGTGGTTGCAGAGAGGTTAACTAGCAATCACTAATCTTTGGGATGTAAGGAAAATAATTTCATTGACTATCACTAACCCTAGGTTAACTAATGATAAAAAATTTTACAAATAAATGAAAATAAAAATGATGTAGATAGAAAGCCACAAAAAACACTAATTTGAGAAAATGATTGATTATGAAGTTAAGTCTCTCACACATGATAGAAATTAAAAGCATAAGCTGTAAGAACCATCATGCATGGGAAATCAAAGATATGGAGTTTTGGCATGTTTTTCCATCCATTTTCCCTCTTTAATAAGATGTTTTAAGTGATGATGATGTTGAAAATTTGTAACTACCATGGGCTAGTAGTTTGTTAGGCCATTTTGACATTGTTTTACCTAGAGAAGAACAAACAATACAATAACTAGATCAATGAAGGATAATCAACAAAGACATACTTGCCTACTGTGAAATGGAGTTTAGTGATTGGTACAATATGATCAATTCCAAAATTTCACTATTTCTTAGAAATCAAGAGCTGAGTTTCTTGATTTTTCCAAATGGAAGGTGGTATATTACTAAAGAATTTTAGCAATTTTCCCTCTTGGTAGAAGTTATAGTAAATGAGGATGCTACTATAATCGACGGACCATGGCCACTATTGTTGAAGGCCATAGTTGGAAGCTGCCACCTCAATTTTATAAAAGTAAACATTTTAGTAGCCTTAGGATTACTACTAGATAGTGAGAGGTGCTATGTGGCTAGTGCATTACTAATACATTGGATTATGGTCCTTTGATGTGTAAGGAAGTTAAGTATAATGTGATTCCACTAGAATAGAAAATACTACTTCATGGATTTGATGACCAATTTGATTCCATCATCACATACTAGCCACATCATACTCCTCACGATGATATTCATGATAGCCATTATAGAGAAGGAGCCTCTAAAGTACACCTTCATTTGAATGTAGTTTTTGTAGCAATAATTGCACATTAAGAAGCTTGCTATGAAGGGGTAGTAGGTTCATGTTTATTTTCTATTTTCAGTGCATGCCCTATTATGCTACAAGGAAGTTTCAATTCTAGATAGGGCTAAAATTTGGGATATTCAATGGGAAATAATAGGGCATCTAACCTAACTAAGAATTACCCCATTGACAATAAGGCCACTACCAATACTAGCATCCTCTCTGTCAGAATAAGAAATGAGCTCCACTTCGACAAGTAGGATCATTTCATAGCAAACCTTGGAATAGATTTTGGGTGCCCTATCTAGCATGCAAAAGGAATTTTGAAGAGGCCAACAAGAACTCCAGGTGCACTTGTATGACATGACCACCCAATGGAAGGCATTGAATAATTTGTCCAACTATCCAAAAGATGATAGTACATCATCCTCTAATGAGAAGGACATTGGAACTTTCAAGGTAACCTCTAGATCAAGAAGTAGTGAAGATTAAATAAGCAACGATGTGTTAGATGTTGATTGCTACTTTTCTTTTAATAGTTATGGCTCTAGGAATGCATCTCATGTGTCTATTTTTATTTTTATTTTGTGTGGATAAATTTTTATTATAAATTGATGTGCAAATGGTTTGCTCTTAAAGCCTATGAACTACTAAATCATTTTGTGTTGCTTACTATGAGAAGTAATATGTATTCCTTTATGTAATAAAAGGCATGACAAGTAAATGATAAAGTTGATTCTTTATGTGATATTTGAATTATAAAATGATATTCTTATGTACATCATATTTTTTTATTATGAACTCTTACCTCCTCACAAGAAGTAACTTTTTACTTAATTAAAATGTAGAAGTCCTTTTTATGTTGAACTTGTTAACCTTGAATTCTTAGTTTCCAACTAATTGTTAATTTTGGCAACTAGCAATACATAATGAACATACTTCATACTTCATATTTTTTTCATCTAAGACTAGCAACAATGTTAAGCTTTTGTAATTTAATAACATTATGAGAACTATATGGAAAGAAATTTGGTAACTTATGTTCACAACTTAATCTTAAAACTATGACTGATATTGGTAGTTAGTGTAGATAATGACTGGTCACTAGTGTTCCCAAACTAATGATCCATAGAAACATGGAATTTTCAAATTAGAATTAGTTGCTAACTACTCTAGGTTACAAAGCACATAGTGACATAAGTTTGAGGCTTAAACAATGAGTTGATAGCCTCCTTTGTCAAATTTACTAGTCATGCAAAAAGAAGGATGGAATAGCCAATGCTGGATGGATGAATAGATAGATACATACCAAAGATTTCAATCCTAAAAATCTAAAAAGAAAGAATATGACATGTTGCGACAAGTTCAGAGGATTATGATGATTAGTGGTGTTGAAATTAGAATTATAACAAGTTGATAGATGTTTTGTAGCCAGCTAATACTAGTAACCTAATCATTTGTATTTTTTAACCAATAATTAGTTGTCCCAAGTGCAGCTACGGCTAGTAATCCTTTATAAATTTAATTTTCATCATTACCTCAAGGACTTTTGAATCCCTTGTACTCTCTTCCTTAGAATCTTCAACTTATCCCACTTGCTTGTTTTGATGAGAAGCTAAAGATATGTTAAATTAGATGATGTATGAGATTGAGGCTCCAACCTATGGATGTCCCATTAGCATCGTCACTCAAGCATTCTCTACAAGGATGTAAGGTGTGAGTCCTTAGCCTATGTAGTGGCCTGATTTATAATTTGATTAATATAAGGTTTATGATTTCATTCTTAGTTATTGTAGTTGATTATTGAATTGTATTATCATGTTTTAGTCATATGTTTGATAGGTAACAACTATTGATTGGAAAGTATTGAAACTAAAGAAATGTACTTGATGAGTTCCTTTGTCCACTAATTTGTCTATATATGTTTTACTTGTTTTACCCTTGGCTCTCAAATATGACTCATAGGTCTATTACAAATGAGATGACATCCTGCAATATCTAAAGCACCTAACCTAGTTTATATAATTAGAATTGTTAGAAGAGAAAAACAAAGAGTTGTAGAATAACATGATCTTAATAATTGAAGATCTAAATAAGGTGAACTATGTAAAGAAATTCACATTAGAAAGCCTTGATTCAATTAGGAAAGATCTTAATATTAAGCTCAAACCAAGGAAAAATTGTAGAAAGAGAAGGAGACAATTCTAAGATATTTGAAAGTTAAAAAGATGATTGATGAATTGTGATTCATTAGGCTCTGATATTCGACTTGCGATATCGTGTATGTGATATTAGGTACACGATATCATGGCCTGGCTAGCGATATCGTGACTCCTGTGCGGGCCTATAAATACAGATGTAGGTGTAAGGAGTTAGGAGGGAGTTTTTAGAGTCAGTCAGTAGTTCATTTTAGAAGTTAGCTTTCATTTTTAGTTCTTCTCAACCCTTCTTCCCTAGTGCATGCCCACTATGTGATGATTGTAATTGTACAACACCTTCATTCTAGTGTGATGTACTTGGTCACACACATGACCAGAAATAAAGATCGAGATTACTTCATCATTGCAGCATTCACTTAGTTTAATTATTTAACTATTATTTATTACTTTCGTAATTAATCTCTCTCTACCTTCTTCTCCTATCCTTGTTAGTAAATGCGGAATGAGTATGACCTAATCACGAGCATTTAAGTGTGACTACTTGGTATCCTAGTAGCATACCTAGGACATGTGCTTGGTAATCCTAGCAGTAGTACACGAGGTCCAAGATGTGTACGAATGATTAAGGGATGTATGCTCATCACACTTAGGCTAGCGTAGACTCTCTTCATCCTTTTCCTCTTAGCTTAACAAGTTATTTTCCATTGCCTCTAGGAGTAGCACTAGTTTAGGACTGCATCATACACCTCACCCTGGACTAAACCATACATGAAAAAGCAAATAGTAGTCTAGGTGGGAAGATAGCAAACTACAATCAACGAGTAACTATCTAGATACCACAACTAGCTTGTCTGTGAAGTTTGATCAGATCGTGCATGAAACACTCATATTTGTATGGTTGAGTGTAGGGTACCTCGCCGCTCATCATTGGCATCGTTGTTGGGATGGTGTTAGTTATTTGGATTAGTTATATCATAAAATATTGTTGTAACAAGTATTAAAGATATATCCTTTAGAAAAGAAATTAAATTAAATTCAATTAAGTCACACACCGCTCACAACAATGTCTCTCTCACAAGACTATGCTAACGCCATAACGAGTAAGGAAATTCATTGGAGAACCAACAAATTATATGATGATGAAGATAAATTTTGGAGTACTCAACCTTATGCAGGAGTCCCCTACGTTCATGAACACCCCAATGATACTCAAAGACTTTCGTCATCCAACTCTAACACCTCTAGTAAGGATGAGACATCCCATAAAACGAGGAGGCCCGAAAGGCCTAGGACCTTCTTGATAACTAACAAGAAGTTATTTGGGAATGATTGGAAGACTCACAAAAGTCATAACAAGTTTTATAGTTCCCTCTCTTCCTCTACTCCTTCAACATCAGATTCTGACATGGATGACTATCTTTCAAGGGATTGGTGTAGAACTAAAAATCAAGCTCACAAAGAAAATCGAGAACGCCAACATGAACAAGGAAAACATCATCCCAACACACAAACTCATAACCCACTTAGTGAAGATGAACCCTTGCTGGCCACTAAGAGGCTAATGCCTATATAAGAGGCTGTTTGAATATCCTGTAGGCATCGTAAGGAAAGTCGTCTACCCAGGCTTGACTTAGACAACTTTCCTAAGTTTTTTGGAGGCTATGATTTAGATATGCAACAACATATACAAACCTTCTATGATGCTTGTGTATGAAATAAATTTGATAATGGGTGGAAAAAACTTAAGCTCTTTCCCATGACACTCGTTGGCCAAGAAAAAGTATGGTACAAATCATTAAAATCAAAATCAATCCGTAGTTGGCCAATAATGGTAGAACTCTTTACTGAACGATCTCAAACCTATGCCAAAGTGTCAGCCTTGAGGAGACAAATCCAGGAATGGAAACAAGAGCAACATGAACCCTTGGACATGGCTTGAGATAGATACTATTCTTTGTTAAACAAATTCCTAGGCCATGGATTCTCCAAGGAAAGGCTAATGTATCACATCATGGATGGGCTCCGTAATGAAATAAGGGAAACCCTAGGAATGTATGCTCGAGGTAAATTATATGAGCTACAAACCCATAAACTCCAATTGCTTATTAAGTGAGTAGTAAAAGAAGAAGAAGAAATGGCTAAATGGGAGAATGTTAAAAATTCTCAACAGGACCAAAATCTTGAATTAGAAATGGTCCATAACCATAAAGAGGAGAAATCAGCTCACCTTGAGGAAGTGCAACCATTTCTACCTTTGCCAATGCAACAATCACTAGATGAAATCATGGAAAACATTAATAAGATGATAGAGTGGGTGCACAAAAAATATGGAGAATATGCTAACAATAGTAGAGGTACAACTATGCCAAATCAAGAAACAAGACAGGACACCACGTATTAATCAGAACAAGGGGTAGAAGATAATAAGAATAAGAACTCAACTGCCAACTTCACATATCAATGCAACGTATGTTTGTACAATCACCCCAAAGGCCAATGCCTAGTTTTATCACATTTAACATGAGCATTGAGGACGAATGTTACATCTAGATTTCATACAGAAATATCAGGTTCAACCATAGTGGTAAAAGCCCTAGTCGTGGGGGAGGCCATCGCCAACCCAACCATATCCTTTGTATGTTCCAATGCTAAATGCTTACTATATTCAACACCCTATTTCTCCAACCAGATCATCATCCTCTACTTTACCTCATCATTATCATTCTCCAGAATACTATCCACTCATACCCTCTCTGACAAGGTTGCCACCTCATGTACCTCACACTTTTTTCTCAACAATAATATTCTCATCCTTCACCTCCTTCTACATTTCCACCAATTGTACCAAAAGGTTTTGCACCACAACACCAACCTATGAATGCTACTAGTGCTACTACTGTCAATAGTAGTGGAAGTACTCAAAAGTGCCCTTTCCTTAGACATGGCCGTAGAAAGAAGTAGCATGATGCTGAACCCACTGCATCTCCCAAACTAGCGCAAGTTCAACGCTGTGATGCATCCTTCTCCTCGA
Source organism: Gnetum montanum (assembly GCA_015680685.1). NCBI lineage: Eukaryota > Viridiplantae > Streptophyta > Gnetopsida > Gnetales > Gnetaceae > Gnetum > Gnetum montanum. Next base: position 2,431,024 of record MNCI01015499.1, read on the forward strand.
ACTCAACACCTCATGTCACCTTATCAGGGCCACCAATCGATACTCCAATAACTATGTAGCCCAATGAATATAACCATAGAGGGGGACACATTGATCCTTGCATGCCATCTTATGGTCAAGGGTGCCATAGTGAGGTAGCTCCTTATCCCATGACCCCATCATGCAACCTACTCCACTATGCCTATTATGGTCGAGTGTGTGAATCCTAATATGGGTCCATTCCAACCACCACATCAAAAGACACCTAGTGGTTGGGATATGATCGATCCCCAACATTTCCAACATGCATGGATCCACACTTTCCATTTATTAATTCTTGCCATGATCAAAGGTTTAGTTATGGGGAATATCCCCCATTCTAACAAGTAGAATTGATAAATATTTTTTTGTTTCTTTAATTTTATAATTTTTTGTTTTCTAGTTTTTCATTTTTTAACTTGTTGTTTTATCTTTTTGAGGGTAATCTCATCGGTAAATAAAATACTCATGTGACCTGTTGGTTGAGGTGTTGTTCTATGCTATCAAGTCTCGAGTAACTAATTATTTGAATAGTGAGCCCATAACATCCACCCAACCATTCTATTAATAAGAGGTTCTACTCTGGGTACGATGATATTCTTGACATCATTAAAACTTAAAGTAATTTTGTGCTCATTAAACCCAGAGTGAAGAAGGATGGACCAAGAGGAAATGGCTAGGGTGTGACATTAAGTGGACTTGTGGATTCTCTTTGGTGACATTTGTAGGAGTTATCATGCAACATGGTTGTACCAAGATCCTTGTAGATCTAACAAAAAATGGGAGTAAGAGTAATAAAGACACTCACTCACAAAAACCAATGCTATTCTAGGAGGTCCCACTGGAAAGAAATGCATCCATGCCTGGTAGGCGGCTTCTCTAGATTATGCATACAAAAAAAGAAAGAAGAAAGAGAGAGTGTGCCAAATAAGCCACACAAAAAAGAAAGAAAAAAAATAGAGAGTTCAAGATCAAAGTGCTGCAAAATAATCACTCCTCCCTTGAATAGAATGCCAAGTGATTGTATGCCTTGTTGTCATGGTACTCTTATGAGTGTCCATCATGGGATGAAACAATGTGATGTCACTGATTAGAGGAATGGACTTGGTCTTGATTTTGGAGCAACGGGCTAATGACACATTAATCATGCCCTACACTCAAGATTCATTATGCCCTAGGTCAATTACCTCATGTCCTAATCTGTGTAATCCCTTCTACAATTCGTTCCATCTTGATATTCATGTAATTGGGACTTGTGACTTGTGTAGCATTGAATTTATACCTCATCATGGTGGTATTTACGTGTGTGTGTTTTGTGAAATTGGTGTAGATTGCATTTAATCCTTCTAGTACCAATGGACATTTTAAGGTGTGGTTATGCAAGGGCATTATAGGTTGGAATCTACTTTGGGGAGGATCCACTTGCGTGACTTTTGCAATTTGTACTTGTTACACATCACCATCACATTATTTTATACCCTTCAAGAATTAAATTACCAACATTGTCCTTTCCCTCATCATCCTTCCAGTTTAAACGTTCCTCTGTACTGAAACATATCCTTTCTCCTCATCCAATTCATGTATTTCATTGTCAACTTCTATATCATTATACCTTTTTTTGTGCCTTTCGGTCTATTTCACATTGCCTTGGACCTTTTACACTGGCTTCAAGTCCTTCATTTTTGATTTTAGAATTTCAGAAATTTATCAATTTTTCTAAGTACCCTACTTTAAATAGGCCATGATATTGTGTACACGATATTGAGTTTGACGCGATATCGGGGCCACGCTATCATGTATACAATATCGTGTCGCATAAACCTATATATATGGAACCCCCGCTCGCACATCAACATCGCTTTCAACTATTCACACAGGGGGAATTTTAAAAATTTTCTTCTATGACTCACAAATTGCACACCTCTTGTCCCAATAGCCATAACTCGCTTGTTAGTGCTTTGATTCGTATTTTGAAAGAACCTAATTGAACCTAGAGTGTTTGGCTTAGTTGTGGGAGAGGGGTACACTACAAGTTGCACATAAATTTTTCAAAATTTGTCATCACCTGAAGGATACTATAAAGGCTAATTGATTAAAAAAATAAAAAAAGAAGAAAATGATGATAAACATGTGCCAATAACAATCTTATCTCCTCACCTACACCAGGAAATTAAATTTTAAAGCCACCTAATCAGATTAGAGGCCCAATATTAAAAATTTTAGGGGACATTTCCACAAGATTTTCTAACTTTGGATCACACAAAATAAGAAATGAATTCATTAAGGTAGAAGTAAGGTATAACTTAAATTTTGTAAACAACCTTACTAATGGTCGACCTTGTGTGATTGCAGATGGCCCCTAAATGTGGACAACAAGAAGGACCCTCTCAAGGTGTGTCCAAGTAACCTAGGAGAGGCAAAAGACAAGTGTCTCTTGATTAATGTGCAGAGTAGGAGGCACAATCATTTAGCATCCATCAAGAGATTCTTGCTACTTCATAGTCGGGATAGGTAGAAGAAGGAGCTGCCAAAGCACCTAAATAGGGACAACACCTCACGTTGTCCCTGGAGTGTGTTCAGGCTATCCGAGAAAGGTCCACATCAGTAGGTATGATTGTGGAATTAAACTTTAGACCTTTCACGGTATTTGCTCCTAAGGCCGTTAGGGACCAACTCAAAGGGTCCCCATTATGATGCATTCTCTTTGAAAGTCGTGCCTGGTACTTAGGAGAAATGTATCAATTTTTTCATAATAAAGAAGAAGGCACCACAATTGACATTTGTGGTGTGTCCATAGATTTTTCCACCAAGGCCATCTCAGAAGTGTTGAACCTTTCAAATACAAGGAGAAAAGTTACTCACCTATCCACTCACTCTGATACTGATGCACGAAGAGTCTGGTTAGATAGGGCGTACGACAAAGAGGACAAGACATATGGAGAGTTGACGCTAGAAGAAAGGATATACTTCAAGATTGGTACTTATCACATCTTCCCCACAAGAGGATTAAATAGAATTTTAACATATGTGGAAAGAGGAAGTGTGATATTGATGGGAAAGGTTAATGGTAACCTTTCTCATCTGTATCTCATGGAGATCTTGAGGCGATTTGAAGAACACAAGATAGGGAAGTTCGCATTGTCGTACCCTTATATCATTAGGAAGCTATGTAAACATGCTAGAATTTTGGGGTACATCAATGATGTTCACAGAAGAGCCCAAAATGCTTTGTTCACCGAACTACTAAAGCCACCAGCCCAAAGGAAGAGTGTTGGTGAGACACTGAAGCCAAAGCAAGAATAGATGATGGGGTCCATTGCAACTCAAACTGTAGGGCCTAGCCTACTCCCAAGCACAGGGCCCAGTCAACAACAAGCAAGGCCCAACACAATCCAGCGAGACCAACCATCATCACCGTCGCAGGATTATCGACCATCGATGAGCCATCTCAGGGCCATTGCTGAGATGGTCAGTTGGGGAAGTCGTGATGATGCTAATCTCTTCCATGTCATCAATGAAACCATACGGTCCATAGTTTCTATGGATTGTGCATGGGGCAAGGTGTCCATCCAAACAGGAGGAGGGGAGACCTATTGGTCACAACATATTTCAAGGAATGCTACGTCTTTCCAAGTGCAATTGGAAATAGGTGAAGGGACCACCGTGATGGTCATGTAGCACTAAGACGCAGTAGGAGACATAGAAGTGGTCATAGAACACATCAAAGGATCTTTCAACATACCTATTGTGCCATCGACAAACTTCACAGGAGCATGGGATGCTCAGATTCTAGCCAGTCCCTCAATGACTCCTACGGAGCATGAGGATGTCCTTGATCGATTGCTGCAGATAGGAAAAGTAATGACATCCTTGTTTGACATCCCTCAAGATGTCACAGTAGCACAATTAGACCTCATCTCCACCAAAGGGAAGCTGGTCATAGCAAAGATTAGGGTTGAGCATGTGGAAGCAGAGTTGGCAAGACTCCAAGAGAGGCATGTTACCCTACAAGCTGCATAGTGGGACCCATCTTAGTTTTTTTCCATAGACCAGCTGGATACTTTTAGGATGGAGCAGCTCAACAAGCTATTGGTGGACAATAAAAGAGTCACAGAGGAGAAGGAGAAGGTTGACTGGGATGCCTCCAAGGCACAAGCNTAGAGGAGAAGGAGAAGGTTGACTGGGATGCCTCCAAGGCACAAGCACAAACCTATGTGCACGCCAAGGCACTCAGAGCCTTATAAGAAGAGAATAAACAGCTCACCGCTAACAATCTTTGGTTGACCACTATGGAGAAATAGAAAAATTTTCTCGAAGAAAACTTTTTGTAGTTACGAGAATAGTTGGTTAGGGTCAACCAAGATATGAACCATTTGGATAGAGAGAATCAAACCCTCTCAATGGAGGAGGTACACACAATCTAGTAGAAGACGACCATTGAAATAAGCACGTGGAAAAATGAGGCCAAGCAACATGAAAAGTTAAAGGATCATTTCAAAGACTAGGTGGGGATGTACAATTAGGTCATAGAAAAAAAGATCCATATGGCTAAGGCCCACATCAGCACTTTCAGTGCTCAACACATTGATTGGCAGGCCATATTGGACACATATGCAATTGCCCACTAGGCAGAGCTTAAAAGTTGAGACCTACAGATTCAAGATCTCACAGAGTGCATGGGATTGGCAAACCTATAGTATGCCAATCTAGCCATGTTGATAGTAGGACACCCAAGAACAAAGCTCAAAAAGTAGGTAGCTACCACCTATGCTAAATATGAAGTAGAATTTGTGGAGCATAAGAAAAAGTTGCAAGGGTTGGAAGTCACAAATTCTAAACTAGAGGTGGTTAAGGCCAGCTACCAAGGGTAGAAAGATGTTGCAGCAGTCTTGGTTGAATGGCTTACAGATTTCTAGGAGTACAGGGACAAAGCTAGAGCCTACAAGGAAGAATAACGGTTGTTTGTGGCCTAGTATGTTAACGAAAATCAAATGTTCTTGCAACTACCATTTCCATGGGAGGTGTCAACTCCATAAAACATTGGAGCATTAGCATGGATGACACAAGATCCCCAAACTGAAGAAGAAAAGCTCTAGGCACTCCTTCAGAGCCATCAAATCCTAAATCCTGGAGCACAAGACAAGGGGAAATAACCCATGGAGGAGCCATCGCCACCTGGAACCACATGAGTTCCACAAAATTTTGTAATTTTGTGATTTTGTATTTTTCTTTGTGTCTATTCCAATTTTTTTCTATTCAATTCTTCATTGCAGCATGAATAAATTCCAAGTCAATCAATAATCCCATACGTCTTCACTGTGTAATCAATGGAGCTTATTCTTATTTTGTTTGACTTGATGACAAGTTTTCATTCAATCATGGGGGTATGATGAATCATGATTCATTAGGCTCCGATATCAGACCTGCGATATCGTGTACGTGATATCAGGTATGCAATATTGTGACATGGCTAGCGATATCGGATGCATGATATTGTGACTCCTATGTAAGCCTATAAATACACATGTAGATGCAAGAAGTTAGGAGGGAGTTTTTAGAGTCAGTAAGTAGTTCATTTTAGAAGTTAGCTTTCATTTTTAGTTCTTCTCAACCCTTGTTCCCTAATGCATGCCCACTGTGTGATGATTGTAATTGTACGACACCTTCATTCTAGTGTGATGTACTTGGTCATGCACATGACTGGAAATAATGATTGAGATTACTTCATCATTGCAACATTCACTTAGTTTAATTATTTAACTATTATTTATTGCTTTCGTAATTAATCTCTCTCTACCTTCTTCTCCTATCCTTGTTAGTAAACGCGGAATGAGTATGACTTAATCACGAGCATTTAAGTGTGACTACTTAGTATCCCAGTAGCATACCTAGGACATGTGCTTGGTAATCCCAGCAGTAGTACATGAGGTCCAAGATGTGTATGGATGATTAAGGGATGGATGCTCATTGCACTTAGGCTAGCTTAGACTCTCTTCATCATTTTCCTCTTAGCTTAACAAGTTATTTTCCATTGCCTCTAGGAGTAGCACTAGTTTAGGACTACATCATACACCTCACCCTAGACTAAACCATATGTGACAAAGAAAATACTAGTCCAGGTGGGAAGATAGAAAACTACGATCAATGAGTAACTATCTAGATACCACAACTAGCCCATCTATCAAGTTTGACTGGATCATGCGTGAAACACTCGTATTCATATGGTTGAGNTGACTGGATCATGCGTGAAACACTCGTATGCATATGGTTGAGTGTAGGGATACCTCACCACTCATCAATGATCCATCAATTGCTTTAGCAAGTAAAACCATCATCCAATTTTGTGTAGATTGCTACATGTTCATAAGATGTTAAATGTTTTAATTAGTAATAATAAGGCTATTTCAATTCCTCCTTTATCCATGAATTAGGTTGTACTTAAGTAGGTAACTACAATAAAACTAAAGATCATAGTCTCCACATCTTCTTCCCTTGCATCTTCCTCTTCTACTCCCCCTCAACCTTTCATTGTTGTAAAGGAAGTATCTCAACCCCCTTCTTCTGAAATCATGGAGGAGTCAAACATTGATGATGATTCTAAAATCCATGAATTTGATGTTGTATTAAATTTTAAGCTTGATAAAGAAAGTAATGAATGATTTCCAATAGGTTTTATTAAGTGATAACTTATGAAGATATGTGGGTTCTTGTGATTTTTTATCTCAATTTTGTTATGTGTTTACAATTTGTTATGTTATCCACATGTTTAGGAGAAATATCCAATATAAGTTCTTGTTCAATAAAAAGGTTCTTTATTGTCCATTTTAATGAACAAATGTTATGTTAAAGATATAACCAAGAAAGTTCAATAAATAAAAAACCATAACCATCAAAATTTATGTTGAAAATTCTAATAAATGGCTTCACTAGCTTGAAAATATATATAATTTTTTCAATTATACTCATAGTTGCCAAGATTAGAAATTTAAATAGAATAAGGACCTTCAATTGGCATAATTTAAGTTTCCTTTAAATGTAATATTTATGAACAAATTTTTAAGCATCATATCATCATCATCATCATTATCCTAGCCTTGTTCCAATAAAATATGATTGGCTACATGAGTTATTTTTCTCCATTGCCTCTATAAAGAGCTAGATCTTTGTTTATTTACAGTTTCATCAAATCATCTTCATTCATTTTTTGTGTCTTCTTTAAGCTTTCTTTTGGTGGCTTTCCTAAAATAATGATGTAGCAACATTTATTTATAGACTCCTTATCTGATCTTCTTTACACATGTCCAAACAATCTAATCCACCAGTCCTAGATTTTTTCTAAAATAGAAGCCACTCCAAGTCTTCCTCTAATATATGGGTTATGTACTTTATCTCTTCTAATAACATTTAACATCCATGGAAGCATTCACATTTTGGCCACGCTAATTTTTTGTTTATGCCTCTTTTGTATTGCCCAACATTTATTGTCATATAAGATAGTAAGCTTGATTGCTATCCTATAAAAATTACCCTATAATTTTGTTGGTATTTCTTATCACATAGAACACCACTAACCTATCCTCATTTTGACCATCTTGCCTCAATTCTATTTCTTATAGCTTTATCAATTTTACTATATGGTTGGAGGATTGATCCTAGGTATCAAAACTATTTGTAATGAGATACTTTTTTGCCTTGAATTATCATTTCTATTTTACCATTATTTATGCTATTATTAAAATTACATTCCATATATTCTGTCTTACTTATACTAGTTTTTAAACCTTTTGATTCTAGGTCATATCTCTACTTTTCCATTTTAGAACTAATATTTTCTTGAGCTATATCCACAAACACAATATCATCCAAGGGATTTCATCTTGTATTTCCTTTGTTAATTCATCAATAATAAAGGAAACTATGTATGGACTAAGCACACATCTTTGATATAGACCTACTATGATTGAAAAATTAGATGTTATTCCATAAGTTCTAATTTTAGTGGTAGCTCCTTCATATATGTATTGGATCACTTTAATATATTTATCAAGAATGTTTTTCCTCCACAAGATCCACCAAATAATATGTCTAGATACTTTATCATATTATTTTCCAAGTCAATAAAGATCATATGTAGATTTTTTCTATGTTTTCTGAGTTTCTCCAACAACCATATCAAGAAAATAACCTCTATAGTAGGTCTCCCTCACACTTATCTAAATTGATTTTTTGATACTATTGATTCAAGTTTGAGATGCTACTCTATGACTCTCTCCCAAAGCTTCATAGTATGGCTCAGTAGCTTGATCTCTCTATAGTTTGTACAATTTTGTTAATGGAAATAACAAAGCTTTTTTCTCTAATTTTTGGGCATTTCTTTAAAATTTTGTAAAATAATTGTGTCATCCAATAAACTCATGTATCTTCCAATACTTTCCAAGCTTCTATAGGAATGTTATATAGTCCAACGACTATTCCATTTTCCATCTTTAATAAGATTGTCTTCATCTTAGAGAAAGAAAGTTCATTAACTAAAATAAAATTTGGTTCTTCTTCTTGGATGTATTTTCTTGGAAACTCTTTATTTAATAATTCTTGAAAATAGTTTTTTACTTATCCAAAATTTCATTATCTTTTACCAAAATTCTCTCATCTATTTCCTTGATGCATTTGACATAATCAATGTCCTTACATTTTTTGTTTTTGATTTTTTTCCTATTTATAAATATATTTTTCTCCTTCCTTTATTCCTAATTTCTTATAAAAGCTATCGAAGGTCTCAGTTTTGGCTTTAGCTACTACTATAGTTACCTCCTTTGTCATTTTGTGTAATAGATTATTTTCTTAGCTATTACTTCATTGCCATTCCTTAAAGCATTTTTCTTGTTTTGGATAACATGCTTCATTTCATCACTCTACCATCATATCTCTTTTAGGATGCATATTTTTTCTTTTATTTCACTCAAAATGTTGTTTCTAATTTTCTAAATGTAACTTTTGATTTGACCCCAAATTAAATTTGCACAACAATCCTAATTTTAGGTACCTTTATAAAGCAATTTTCTTTAAATAAGATGATGTTATCTTCCTTCAAATTCTAACATTTTATGCATATAGTCTCTTTTCTCATGCTATGTTTAAAAACTTTGTATGGCTAAATCCATGACCATTAGTTAATGCTAAGCTACAAGACATTCTCCAGGTATAACCTTGTATTCTTTCCAAATAGCCTAGTCTCTTTTGCACAACAAGAAATAATGAATTAATCCTTTATCCATACCACTTGTATATATAATTAAATGTTCTGCCCTTATATGTTTTTCATCCCAAGCCTAGATATAAAAGAATAACTATTAGCATTAGGTTGATAGCTGGTTGTATAACTTTACCAAATCTCATGGATGAGTTCTTTTTCAAACTTTAATTTTTGTAGCATAAATATAAGATTATGGGGAAGCAAGTTTAATGATCTAATAAATCCTTTCATAAGTTTTATCTAAACAAAAATGCTTAGATGAGAATTTTATAATCTTAGAAAAGTTTTCATATAAAGTGAAATTTAGATCTTATTAGATAATGTTTCTACATTAAGTTTGAGGAAAAGTGTTAAGGATTTTATGTTGAGCACCAACCTCCACATGAGTTATACATTTCTAGATATACAACTATGATGGTTTATATAATCAAGACTAATCATATTATTGTATAATTATTTTATGACTATTAACTAAAGATGTATCCCTTGCTTGAGTGAGTGTTTAAAAAGAAGTCACTATGAAAATTTTATATATACTTCATAGTGTGATGTATAGACCCTAACTAATGACTCCAATCATTATAGTTGTTAACTGTGGTCTTTGCTTTTATTTCTAACTTATCTATACAAATATCTCTATCTCAGTGTCTTTTTCTTTACATCGTATCTCACTATATTAACTATCTGACTTCATAATTGATAGGTGGTGAGGTACCCCTATGTCCAACCATACAAATCACTAAGGCATTACATGTGATCTGGTTGAATTCTAGACCTATATTTATCTAGCACACTATTTTCTCTAGGAAGTGAAATGAGCATTGAGAATGTTTTTTGTCTTCCCAACTACACTTGCAAGGCTTAAGGATATGGTTAAGTGTAATTGAGGTATATGATTTTTTATCATTTTATGTTTTATAGATGTGATCACCTACAACAAGAACGAAAAGTGAAGTAATTTAAAATCTAATTTGTTTACTGCCTATCTAGCCTAACACAAGTAACCATCTCACTTTCCTAAACACATCTTGAACACATATAGTGCTACTAGGCTACCAAATGTTAAGCATTGCTGGGTTACCTAGTACTATATGTATGCTTGAAGTGGTCATGTTTGCATTCATTAACTACTGGAAACAAATTGCTTAATTGAAATGCAGTAAAGTAAAGTGCATTAAAAGAAACATTAATCTAGTTTCAGTACTGCAAGGATTGTCAAAAGAGTTTGTTTTATTCTCATTACATTGCTGCACTTAGGTACATTAGTGCTCAAACAAAGACCTGTACACACTTAGACTCCTTTTGCAGATAGTTAGAAAATATTCTAACTCTGAGGAAAATAAGTGGCAAGAGCTTCACTACTCTGACTGAAAGCTAACTTGAACACTGACTAATAAAAAACTAACTCAAAACAGGAGCCTAAGCACTATATTTATAGGCTAGAGTATATACCCCGACATCAAATACTTGACATTGGATCCAGACCCTGATGTTGCCTACCTGATGTCGAAGTAGACAGAAACATGTTTCATCATACCCCCATGACTGAATGAGAACTCGTCCTCAAGTGAAGAATAGAACATATAGACTTTGAGTGCCCAAGTGTATGGATTTACAATTTTTACAAAATGGCATGTTCATGATAAGAGAAGTGAACACCTTAGATAACACTAACATCCAACACCTCTTGGCAGCTAAAGAACAAGGGAGATGATCCAACGATCACGAACGATCCTCATTGTGTGGTATTTCTGCATCATCCTTGGTGAAGATAATCCTTCTTCTAGTGCATGCTTCCCACTAAAATCACACAGAATCATAAATTAGTGTGCAATGTGTAACATAGCTATTAAATGCCTTGTCTCGTTGGTGGTTACACTCAGCTAGGTTGTGATTATGGTTGATTAGTTCCTTGGGTAGTGTTAGTGGGAAGGCTGACAAATAGGGTAAAATAGATAAGCAATCCATTAAATTTGAAATAGTTTAACATAAGGAAATATTTGAAGAGAGTGTAAGAATTCATAACAATAAAAAGAAGAAATTTACTGAAAAATATTGTGAAGATGTGCACAATTGGATGTCATTGATGGGGTAAGCAAAAAGAATTTGATTGTAAGAGTGTCTAAGGATAAAGAACTTAACTAACCCAACCAAAAGATATGCAAGTGGGTCCTTCCCAAAGTAGGCATAGGCCTTTTTATGCCCTTGCATAACTTCAAATCAAAGAGTTTGAGGGCTCCATGGATGATTAATGGTCACAGAAGGTTAAGTACAAAAACCTAGAAGAAACTAACTAAGAATTCCAACACATCAAACTAGGACATCAAACTAGAACATGAAACCAGAAGTGAGGTGAGACATGGAAAACATAGATGGATGAGAGAGAGGGTGTGTAATGGAGTTCTAATTAAGGTCACATAAAGTCCCTTGTGGATTTTTTGGTTAAAGGACTTGATAGGATCCATCCTTAGTCCAGACCAAAACCAACCACATTCAATGACTTCACATCGACATTCTAAGACTAGTCGATCCCTTGAGACATAAGAGTGCTCCCACAAAACAACCACCATTCCTTATTAAAGAAGAAAAGAGGAGTAGGATGTGAGGAAGGGCCTTAGTTAGAGGGGACTAGTCCCATAACCAGTGCTTTTAGCTCATTTATTTTGTCTAAGGGGTATGCTTTGAATTCTCATTGTTTTTTTTTTGAAATGGGAACCATACCACGCAAAGACACATGCATTTTTGTCCAAGGGGTGTACTTTGAATTCTCATCATTTTTTTGAAATGAGCACCACACCATGCGAGGACTTATTCAGTTTCTTTTTATTGGTTGGTACGGAATGATAAGAAATCCATGAAAACACACATGCACCCAACCAAACAGAAAGGCACAAAGAATACTAAATCCCCTTGAAGCCACACCCTGTTCAAATCTTTGAATCCTTCCAAATTCTAGAAACTACCAAAGCCATAAATTTGTTAAAGTTTTATTAATGAAAAAGGGACTACACGTTTCTAGAAAAGAAAACCATAGAGTTTGTGGATGGGTGGATATTGTGGACTCATTGCTAGTTGCATGAAAAAGAAGCCATGTCCTAATTATTTGTAACAAAATTGAAAGCTAGAAGGTGAACACCAACAATTAAATAACAAAAAAGTACATACCACCATTAAGCAATGCATTACCAATGTACTTGAAACTTATTAACAAAAAGTTAGAAAATCAAACCAAATAAGAGAAAATATAACAGAAAGTGTAGAATGTTCAAGAAATAACAAATGTACTAATGATGGTGTAAAACAAAAATTAGAAAAGAATAATAACATGAAAAGAAGAAAATGTAAAATAAAGAAGGTGTAAAACAAAAGTTGTAAAACAAAAAATGTGTAAAACAAAAAATTGAAAAAATGAGGAGCTGCTTATATGGTTAGCATGGTTGGCCATCTCCCCGACGACTAAGTTGAAAGGAGGAGATCTCAAATATTGAGCATGGTTGTCCATTCGATGAGGCATTCATTGTAGTTGCTAGCTTATGCTCATGAAAAGGTTTTATTTGTTGGATGTTGACTATTTGTTTCTTGTTTGGGGTTTCAAGTTCGTAGATCATCATGGCAACATAAGGAAAAGTCTTGTAAATGATGTAAGGTCCTTCCCACAACGTTTGAAACTTAGTTCATTGAAGTATGTGTGTGGGGTTCTAGTAGAGAACCTTATCTCATTGTTGAAATTTAAATTTTCTGATTTTTAGGTCATGACACTTTTTGTCATAGGCCTTGTGCAATTTGTTAGATGATACGAATGCTAATCAATTTTTGTCTAGTAGGTTGAGATTTATTAGTCTTTTTTTTTTGGGTAGACTCAAGTCAAGATCGAGGTCATAGGCTATTGAAAGTGTACGAAGCTCGAATTGGATAGAAAGTGTTGGTAATTTTCAGTACATAAGCTCATAGGGAGAATAGCCTATAGGAAGTTTCCATGTTGAGTGGTAAGCCCAAAGGGCATTGTTTAGTTTTATGTTGCAGTCTTTCCTATACTTACTAACAGTTCTTATTAGTATCCTTGTGATTTCCCTATTGGTAACCTCAACTTGACCATTAGCTTGGGGATGGTAAGGTATTGTGAGTTTATGTTCAATCCCCAAGTGTTGCATGAGCTTCCAAAAAGTAGTGCCTATAAAGTGAGTTTCATTATCAAAAATTAATGCACATGGCATACCAAACCTATGTACAACATTTTTTTTGTACAAACCGAGCAGCAGTAGAAGATGTATAGTTGATGATGGTTACTGCTTCTGCCCATCTAGTATAATAGTCAATAGCAGCTATGATGTACACCTTTTTATTTAACATGGGCATGATAGGACCCATGAAATCAATTCTCCAGATGTTGAATGGTTCTAGTGGTTGAATTCATTATTGAGGTTCCTCCATTTGAGTAGTCATTCCACTATCTCATTGGAATCATGCACAAGAGCAGATGTAATGGTTAGCATCTTTGAAGAGTGTTGGCCAATAGTACCCTACCATCAGGATTTTAATGGTTGTGCATCTCCCAACATAGTGTCCTCCATAAGGACCTCATGAGCATCTTGGAGAATGCATAGTTGATTGAAATTAGGGACACACCAATGAACCAGGCCATTGGCACACATCTTGTAGAGGTGCTTGTTGATCTCCATGAAATATATCACCTAGTGAAGAAACTATTGTTTCTTCTAGTGATCCAACCCTTGTGGCATCTCCTAAGTGAGAAGATAGGTGAGAATGCCATCATACCATTTAGGCTCATTGGGAAATTATTCAGTTATAGCCCTAGCAAAGAGAAGTTCATTAGGAAACATATTAGATAGTGGATCTTCTTCCTCTTTGTCATTCCATCACAACTGAGACAAGTGATCAAAAATCACATTCTTAGTGTCCTTTTGATCTACCATTGTAAGATCAAATTCCTGTAAGATCACCAGCCACCATATGACATGGGGGTTCATCATTGGCTTGTTCATTAGGAAGAGGATGGCATTGTGATCCATGTGCACAAACACTTTGTATCCAAGCACATAATGTCTAAACTTCTCTAGAGTAAACACCACTACCATCAACTCTTTTTCTATGGTGGTGTACAATTGTGCACCCACAATGCTTTGGCTAGCGCAGTGGATGTAGTATGGATGTTTCTTATCATCTAACTACATTAGCACTAATCCTAAGGCATAATTTGATGCATCTGTCATGATATGAAATGGTCTAGACCAGTCAGGTGCTTGTAGAATTAGAGTTTCTACAAGTTTCTCTTTCAGTTATTGGAATGATTTTTCACATTTTGTGGTCTAGAGAAAGGGAGCATCTTTCATTGTTAGCCCCACCAATGGTTTTGTGATCTTAGAGAAATTCTCTATGAATTGTTGGTAGTAGTTAGTATGTCTAAGGAATGATTGAACATCTTTGACAATTTTTGGTTGGTGGGTTATTTCTTGGATGACCCTTATTTTTTTAGGGTCTACCTCAATTTCTGCTTATGATATTCCATACCCTAGTACAATGCCCTCTTGGACCATTAAGTGGCTTTTTTGCTAAGTAAGCCACAAGTTGGTTTCAATACATCATTTTAGCACTTGCTCAAGGTGGTCCAGGGCTTTCTCAAATGTAGCTCCATAAGTTGAGAAGTCATGCATGAAGACTTACACACCACTATTGATTTGCTATTAAAAAATGCTTAAAACTAGGTGTTAAAATCTAGCAAGAGCATTGCACAAACCAAAAGGCATCTTACGATATGCAAAAGTCACCTAGGAACTCATAAATTTTGTTTTCTCCTAGTCCTCTAATGCAATATAAATTTGGTTATAGCCACTATAACCATCTAGAAAACTATAGTAGCAATGCTTAGATAGTGTGTATAGCACTTGATCAAAAAATGACAATGAAAAATGGTCTTTGAATGTTGTCATATTTAGCAGCCTAAAATTGATGTAGACCCATCACTTGTCTTCTTTTTTTAGCACAATTATGAGTGGACCAACCCACTCACTATTTGCAATGGGATAAATGACCTTGAGGAGTTGTTCAATTTCCTCCATGATGATCTACTTTTTTTTGGGGTTCAATCACCTATTTGGCTATCTTTTTGGCTTCATGGCTAGATTAGTGTAGATGTAATGTTGGCATATCCTAGGATCAATCCCTGTGAGTTTAGGATATGACCAAGCAAAAGCTGCTAACCATTTTTTGATGACCTTCAACAACATCTTTTTTTACTTTGGAGCAAGATTTGCATTAATTATGACTGGCTTCCTTTTTTCAAAAACACATATTCCATACCAGCTGGTAACATTTTCAATTCAAGGGACTCTTGCTTGAAATTTTTAGGAATTTCCAACTCTTCCCAGTGAGTGTCATCATTTATATCACCAAAGAGTTAGTGATGAACTTGCTTGAGTTCATCCATGTTTGTGACATATGTGCATGTTAGGCTCTCAGTTGGTTCCATGCAAAGTGTGTTGCTCTCAAAATCAGCAGTCAACCACTGGGTGCCCTCCTATTTTGTGGCTACTACATATAGACACCTTTGAATTTTTGCTTTTGATGTACACTACTTGCATGTAGAGATAGATGCTTGCTTTACAGCCCAAAGTTTCTACACACAATTGCACCCTATATCATTATACATAATGCATGAAACTCTCTTCTTCTCGTTCGTTCCAAATGCATTCTCTTTAGATATTTCTAGGGAAAGATCTCTGATGCCCATTCTAGCATCAACGGTTCTTAGCCATGCCCTTCCAACGATGATTGGAAAATCCCCTTTGTTGTTCTCCACTTTGATTACAAGGAAATTAATAGGATAAGACCACCCATAGATAATGGTCACGATGTCTTCTACCAGTCCCAATGAAATAGTGATGGACTAGTCTACCAATTCTAATTTGATTTTGCTCTTCATGAGAGGAGGCAAGTTCCAAATAATGTACATCTCATGAGAAATTAATTTGACATAAGAACTTGAATTGAGAAGAGCCTTTCATAGTTCATTCCTAGCAATTTGCAAATAAATTAGAGAACTTCCAAGATCAACTAATTTCTTGGGAATGTTTCCAACATGGATCTAATTAGATACATTATGAGTAAGCATGATGCTATGGATCCAACGTGAATTTTGATTTAAAGGGGACTCGAAGGTATTGCATGCAGAGAAATATGTAGTAGTAGGGTGATCAACCATGGGTGTATGACAGGGCTTAGGTGGACTACAGGGTTGAAAGAAAGATTTTTTCTTTAATCGAGTGTTTGACCCATCTGATTGGTTAAACAATTGTAAGTTAATAGTCCTCATAGCATTGCATTGTTGCAATTGAGCTGGTAGTTCATCCTGCATCGGTGGAGTAGGTGGTAGCTATGTGGGTGGAGGAGGAACATGTATAGGGATAGAAGGAGGATAAGGATAAGAAGTGGAAACCCTTCATTCATGTGAAGAATGAGTTTGATAATAGTTAGAAGGGTGGTAGTGAGGTTGGAAAGTAGAGACATGACTAGAGGAGTCACATGGAGACAAGGGTTGCTGAACATAGTAACCATATGGATTAGGCTACCGGTAATGGTATTGCTACCCTGGTGGTGCCAGCACCCATGATTATGGTTCCTGCCATTATTGATACTACTCATATGGTTGTGGTGGAGCTCTACTTGGGTAATATTACTATTTTTGGTGGAACTACCTAAAATTACCTTGAGGATAAGGTAACCTTTTGGATGTTTGCCTTTATGTAAGTTGTGGATAAGGTGTATCAAGGTCGACTAGGCCCAAGTGTAGTAGGGTTTCCCGATTTGAAAATGATGATGCAAACATGAAAATATGTGAAAAATAGAAAAAAATGCAAGTGTAGTGTTAAATGTGAAAGAAAATGCTCAAAATGCAATGGAGTTTGAGAGAGGAAGAATGGCACCACCCCAAATGGAGGGAGCGTAGCAATTGCAAAAGAGAGGTGAGGAGGTATGCTGCGTATAGATGGGCATGGTAGGCAATGTAGTCATAGTCTCTAGTGTATCTAGGTTATGAAAACTGATGTTCACCATGAATTTTGAGCCTACTGGGTTGGTTGTTGTGGTTTCCTATGGGCTATGGTGTGCTGTGGTGTTGTTGAGGTGTCCAAAAGCTTTGCCAATGTGTTAAGGGTGTTTGGGTGTGAGAGTGCCAGTGCCAAAATGCCAACTACTGAATGAAAAATGACCACCAAATGCTTCAAATTCCAACATCTAAAATGTGAAATGTAGGGGTATTTATAGGGTTAGGGTTGACATAGAGTGTAGATCAGGTGCCATGTGGCAGAGGGGGTAGTTGAGGCTACACTAACCCTAGCTACACTCCTACTAAAGTAGCTGGTGCTATGTTTTGGTGTGCTCCAATGGACCTTATGAAACTACTAGACTATGACTACATTTCCAAAACTACATGTGCTAGAGTCGAAAAGACTACAATGTACCTATGAAAAGTGCAAAACAGTGTAATTTGGAGGCTATGATATGGGACTATGCTCTTCCCTCTTTTGAGTGGGATCAAGTGTAGGTATAATTTTGGGACAAATGGGGGATGCAAAAGAGATGAAAGTTGCTAATCTTTCTTGCTAGAGAAGTGTTGGAGTTGAGATGGAGGCTGGTGCTAAGCTCTGGAAGTTTTTGGAGGCTATCCTACATTGTTACGCTAGCTATGCTCTGGAGAGTAATCCAATAGTTAGGCAAATTCTGCAAAAATTAAAGTCCAGTGCTAGCTACGCTTTGGAGCATAGTAGGAAAAGTGAGAGCATAGAACTGACACTTAAAAGATGGCAAAACTTACAGTCTTCATCCATGCTATGTTGGCTATGCTCTAAAGCGTAGTAGGAGGGGTAGCTCTAGGAGTTGGAAAATCTACCAAAATGTATTTTTCATGCTAAGCTAGCTTGATAGTTTTTGGCTTGACACTTGGGCAAACTAGCCACTAAATGTGCATGCTACAATGGCTACACTTTGGAGCATAGCAGGGAGAATGGGAGTGTAGCACAACACTTGGAAAATTTTTGCAATTGCTATCAACACTTAGAAACTTTTGCAAATCTAGCTCTATGCTACATGCTACGCTAACTATGCTTTGGAGTGTAGTCCCAACAGTGGAAGCATGGGCCAAACACTTAGAAAAAATTTATCTTATGTTTACACTTTGACAAATTAGCTGTTGAAGTGTTGTCTCTTGAATTTGGTGGTGTTTCATTGATCCCTCTTTGTTGACATTTGGAGGAGTGGCCCCGAGAGACATCGAAAAAGAACCTGAAACACCACAGTAGGCATGACACCAGCATTGCTCATCAATACCTATTCAGATGATGCTTCCCTAGGCTTGAGAGTGCTAAAGGTAATGGTATGCTAAAGGTAATGGATGTAGGGAATTGGATTAGCTTGGGATAGCAAGGAAGGAATGAGATGGAAACAATGTATCATGCTGTAGGATGCAGAGTCAGCACAACTGACCATGATCATGGCACTAGGGTGGCTTGTCTCCAAAACGATGACCTCTCATTAGAATGCTTGTGAGAGAGCCATCACCCATAGCACTAGAATGGCTTACCCCTGACATGCTGACCTTCTCATTGGAGTGCTTATGAGGAGGTTGATGTGAATTTAGGGTTGGACTAGTTGTGAACTTGCAGCTTTGCTAAATTTTGCTTAAGGACATGTTTTATCCCACTTTTTTGAGCTTTATGCCTTTTTTCTTTTTTCTTTTTTTTTACCTTTTTCTTTGCGAAATGCTAGCTGCAAGATGCTTATCATCGAGTAGATTACATGTCACTTGATGGGCTTTGCCTAAAGGTAACCATGTCACATCTATAGGACAAGTGTTTCCTCCTTGGGATGAGTTGCGTTACATTTGCTTAGGCTTTGACGAGTCCATAGAAGCCCCCCAAGATCTGTTATAGGTTCTACGGTCAACTAGAAGAAGGATGCCATATGCATCAGAGAAGCTAGTAGGGAAGGTTGGAAAATGCAAGGTAAAGGGGTAAATGTAAGTAGGCTATAGCAGTATAATAGGGATGTGCACTCTCGAGTGGCTTGGCAAGTCCAACCAAGCACATTAGAGCAATGTGATGACTTGCTGCTGTGATGGAATGAATCCTTGAAAAACTACCTTAGGGGCTTTATCCTACAAATAAAACATAGAAAAGACAAGAAAACAGCCACACAACATGTGAGATAAGAGAAAACTGCTAGTTTTGAGGGCACCACAAGTGCCGCTAGTGTTGGACTAGGTGCAAGAGCTTGTAGTGCCAAAGCAAGAAGGCTAGTGTGAGTGCTAGAGTTAGAAGGCTACAAAATCTCTAGCAACCACACTAGAAATGAGAACCCCAAGGAGGAGAACAAGGTGGTCAAGGGTGATGGCGGTGTCAGTGCTCAAGACTCCACACCAAGGATAAGAGCTTGGAAAGCCATCAAATTGGTAGAGAGCCAAGATGCTACAAATACTTCAAAGCCCAGGCAATGGTAAGGGTTAGAGGAAGGTAGCAAGATGGCTGGGCCATAGTACTACTAGTACTCCAGCAAGTGATGCTAACGGTGAGAGCTCCAACCAATAATGAAAAACCTAAGGCCAATGATGTGGTCGACATGGCCTAGGGATGGTACTATTGACGATGGTGGCAGTAGCTTCAGAAGGTCAACAAAATGCTTGAGGGCATCTTTGGAGGATTAGCAAAATGCCAAGGGTGGTAATCCTGCAAATGTTCTAGAGGATTGTCTCGATAATGTGAATTGCATTTTGGAACTGCAATGTGCTCCCCTACCCTACTCATGAGGTGTGGGTAGATGACGGAGGATTGCAAGTATTAATGTTGGTTTGTCTATAGAACTATGCATGTTGAGCTATATGTGCTGAATTGCAAACCTAGTTTGAGGTCTTAATAGATCACATGCTATGCTAGTTTAAGGTCCTAGTAGACTGTGAATGTAGTTTAAGGTAATAGAAGATCATGATGTGCTAGTTTATAGTCCTAGTAGACTATTGTGTGCTAGTTTAATGTTGTAGTGGATGGTGGTTGTTATGCCAGTTTAACATCATGATGCAAGGACAAGCTACACTATTTTAAGCATTGTGGTTGATGAATATTGTGAGTGCTAGTTTTAGCATCATGGCCCAAGGATGAGCTGTGCTAGTTTATAGTCATAGCAGACTTATTATGCCAATTTAATATCATAGCAGATGGGTGTACAAGTTTAACATCATAGTAGATGAATGCTATGGATGTCAGTTTAACATTGTAGCCCAAGGATGCTCTGTTCTAGTTTATAGTCATTGATGTGGCACTATGTACTAGGTGTAGTATAACTTTAGGTATGAATAGTTAATTGGATTGACAAACTCATGGCCATCTAGGTCAGCAAGCTTGAATGCTCCATTATCATAAGCCTTAGTGACTAGGAAAGGCCCTTCCTAGTTGGCTGAGAATTTATCTACGAGTTTGAAAATGGCCTTGAGGACTAAGTTCCCCCTCTTGATTGGGTGTTAATGTTGATTGTGGTGGTGCTTTCACTGTTTCTTTTCTTGGTACCATTCGATACGGTTAAGCGTCTACATGCACTTCTCCTCTATAGAGTCGAGGTTAATGATTCTCAACTCATCATTTTGAGCCTTGTCAATGAGGCTTAAGAGGATCACATGGAGTGATGGGACTTGCAATTCAAGAGGAAAAATCACTCTAGACCCATATACAAGGCTATATGACATCTTACTTGTTACTGTTGTGTGTGTTGTGTGGTAGGCCTATAGTGTGTAGACCAGCTGCTCGTGCCACTATCATTTGGTATTGTTGAGCATCTTCTTTAGAAGGTTGATGATGAATTTTTTTGTCACCTCTAGTTGGCCATTTTCCTATGAGTAGTATGGTGATGAAAAGAAATGCTTAATGCCAAAGCGTTCATAGAAGGCTTTGGTTTCTGCACTGCTAAACTATGGATCGTTGTCTATGGCTGTAGTCATGGGTAGACCAAATTGGGTCACTATGTTGTCAAGGATGAATTTGCAAACCTGTTGTGATGTCGTCTTCCTAAGGAAAATAGATTCAACCCACTTGCTAAAGTATTCATTTGTGGTTATGATGAAGCTATGTCTTGTGGAAGACTTAGGCATGATAGGTCCTATGATATCCAACCCCTAACATTGGAATGACCATGTGATCTACGTGGTATGTAGTTTAGTGGGTGGCACATGCACTATGTTGCCATGCAGTTGACATGCATTGCACATCTTGACCTTGGAGATGATATCACACTCCATGTAAGGCCAATAGTAGCCTACACGTTTGATTTTTGATGTCATTGCACTGGGTGCTATGTGACCTTTGCATAGTCCCTCGTGGACTTGCTCAATGATTATTTGCACTTCATTGTCACTAACACAGGTTAGTAGTATGCCATCGTAGGATCTATGATAGAGTGTGTTATCACCTACAAGGACGTACTACCACGATCATTTTCACACTGCATCTTTTTGGGTAGTGGTTAGATGTTGTGGAGGCTCACCATGTGGAAGGTATGACTTAATGTCGTCATACCATTCTTGTGGATGAGTAGTGCTTATTGTGGCAATGGATGCATTGTCGGTTGTTTGTGTAATGGGCTTGGTGCATTTTGCTACTGAAGCAAGCAAGGAATGAAACATGTTAGTGACAAATAAGAATGGAATATTCCAATGTAAGCTAGGATCTCATATGCTCATCATGATCCTTACTATCCCAATTTTACTTTCATCTTTCACCAAAATGGAAAACTAAGGTGTAGAGATCTTCAAGGTAACATTGTTCTACCTTTAGAGTGCTCAACACCCATCATGCTTTAGACAACTCTAAGGGGCATGAATCTAAGTAAGGCATTTAATGGGTATCATGTGACCAAACACATGACAAGGCCCTATTAGCCCACCGAGGAGCAAGTAAAGAGAGATGCTACCATGGAGATTAAGCATGCCCATAATAAAGGAAAGTAAGTCAACTCTCCTATTACCTTAGAAGAGCTCGATGGTGATGTGTTTATTGCTAAACAACTCCAGCAAAATCATGAAGTCCATTCACAAAACCTATCATCTAATTAGAGGAATCTATCAAAGTGCAATTATATTCTGCATTAGCAAAGACACATAGAAGGGAGGGAACAGACTCAAAGTATAAGTAGGACTTAAGGCCAAGAGTTTTTGCTAGATCCCACAAAGAAGAATATCAAAGTCATGAGAGGACAAGCCGACACTATTCTTCCACTGCCTCATCTTCATCCTCATAATCATCGGTGAACTTTGATAGAAACAAAAATAAGTATCAAGACTAGAACATGGAAGAGCAAAGGACTCATGATTACAATGACTATCACCTAAGGCACTTTGATGAAGAGGATGAAAATTATGAACAATGGGGACTTAGGGATAGGAGAGAAGATAGAGAAAGGCATGAACACTGAATGGGGTACCACTATAACAAAGCTCATGAACTTGATAATAATGATGGATCCCTACTGGCACTCAAAGTATGATTAACATTAGGAAAGTTGATTATATTTCAACCAAGCATGTAAGGGATAGCTGTATCAAATGGCTTGACATGAATAATATGTCCATATTTGAGGATGGTTATAATGCTTATCCTCAACACCACCTTCAAGTATTCCATGATGCCTGCACCTTGTAAAATATTGAAAGAGATCAATAGAAATTGAAGTTGTTCCCATAGACACTTGTGAAAGAAGCTAAGAGCCGATGAAAATCACTTGAACTAGAATCAATCAAAAGATGAAGTACTATGCTAGATCTCTTCAATGAGAAATATCAAACTTATTCCTGGGTGTCCAATTTATAGAAACAAATCCAAGGATGAAAGCTAGGGATTCATATTCCATGATGCAGCAATGGGTAGGTATTATTCACTACTACATGGGTTCCCAAGTCATAGATTTTTCCACTAGGAACAACTAAGACACATTGTTGATGGGCTATGTAACAAGACTCAAGAGACCCTTGGGGTTTATGCCCAAGGTCGATTGTTTGAAATGTCTATTCATTAGATACAAAGATTGATTAACCAAGTAGCAAAGAAGAAAGGAGAGCTAGGGAAAAGAGAATCAACAAAAGAATAGAATAGAGACCCATCTATTAGGAAAAGGCATGTAAAAGTTTGTGACACACAAGAAGAAAAGACCTTAGAATAGGTAATTTGGAAGAAAACTCTACCTATCCAAAAATCTATCACCAATATAGCAGCAAAGGTAGAGAAGATGTGGGACTCAATTGATGAAAAATTTACAATAGCCTTGAAGATTGTGGAGGAGCAAATAGGGCAAGCCTTTGGTAAAGACAAGGACAAGAAAAAGAAGAGAGATTTTGGATGAAATGGCAAAGTGGCTTCAGTGGTTGACTATTTAGACACAAGCTTCGAAGGTGAGGAAGGATGTGCCATATGCCAATACAAACATCCCAAAGGATATTGTCCAGTAATGGCAAAGTTACAAGAAATAGGAGCATATGCACTTAATCTTAGATTTTTCAAGAAATGCCCAAAAGGTTACCTTACCCTCAAGGTAACTACAAGAAAAACTTCCAACCCACGTACTATCCCAATAAAGCTCTACCATAGCCACAAAAGTAGTACTATTAGTAGTGGAAAAAATCCTAATTGTGGGCTATGCCACAACCACATCAACAGTATCCATATTGGTACCTTATGGATAGTATGTGCAACCTCCAATCNTAGTATCCATATTGGTACCTTATGGATAGTATGTGCAACCTCCAATCTCTCTAGCAAATGTAATAGTTTAAGCTCCAAAATATTATCTAGCCAAATACCATAGATCAACACCACCAAGGATAAACTCCAATCCATACATGCATATGCAAGTAGCTAATTCATCAAATCAAACTCCTCATTCTTTTCCATTAGTGCCACCACCCACTATGTAAGGGGAATTGCCATTATAACTATAACAGAGAAAATCTACAAGGGTGGTAAGTATACAAATAGAGGATCTTACCAGCAACACTAAGGGCCAATCTAAGAATTGTTCTTTCTTTAGGAAAAGTCAAAAAAAGTCTAGTAGATTTGAAACCTCATTAAAACAAGATTACTCTAGGGAAGATCCTCCTAGAAACAACAAGTTTCCACCATCATCAAATACAAACATGCATACTGTCATGCTAATAGAGATAGTATCAGATTGGATTAAGGCAAGAACACTTAGAAAAAGAATGAATCAAGAAGTTCATTTGATTTTTCTATGAGTATTTGAAAATATACCATGCAACACTCTACTAGATTTAAGTTCTGGAGTCAACTTGATTTCTCTAGAAACATACAAAGCATGGAACCTATTTACCTTAAAGAAGTGCAACATCTAGTTATAGCTTGCAGATCAATATGTCACCATCCCTTTGGGATAGATAGAATATGTGGTGACCATTGTCAATGGATGGTCATATCTAGTAGACTTTCTAGTGATTAACATAGAAAATAATGACAAATAATTTTTGATCATAATGGGGAGAGCATGGCTTAGCATTGTGGATGCTAAGTTAAACATGAGAGACTTGTCTCTTGACATTTCTAAGGAAGATAAGCATATAGCCATACATTCACAAAAGATTCCATGCATTACTATTGATAAAGAAAGATATAGTTGTGGATTGACCTTTCAAAATGTCAACACAGTCATTACACCAGTCCACAACAAATGTGAAAAACAAGTATTGCATAAGAGAGAGTAGTGATCAATAAATCAAAAGACACCCATTGGTCAACAACTGAGAATGTTAAATTATCCAAAACATGCGCGAAATAATTTGAATCATGTATTAACTCCTCTTTTAAGAAAATGACCCCAACTAAAAACTTATGAATGGAAATACTCAACCATAATCATACACCAACAAAAAGAGCAACTAATGACTTAGATGATAAAAATTCAATTACCATCATGATTACATGGGATGATAATAGAAAAACTAAATCATTTAGGATTGTAAGTGAGGAACCTCAAGTATATGATCCAGGGAAACTAGGATGCATTTTCCAAACAATTGCCCATGAGTTTAGTCATGGGGAAGATGCCTTACCATGATTTAGAAAATAATAAGTGCTTTTCAACTTTTTGTCTTATAATTCCTTTTGGTTTATCATTTCTTATTATACTTTTTCATATATCTTACTAATTTTCATATTTTTGATACATTTTTCTATTCTTTTATACTTTTCAATTTTTCAATAATTTCTTAATTCTTTCACATTTTTCCATTCTTTAAGGATTTTTCATTCTTTTAATATTTTTCTATTTTTACTATCTTTTTCATACTTTGTTCTCATTTTCTTTGTATATGTTTTTGATTGTTAATAAAACACACCAAGAATAAGGCAAGATGTAGTCTAATAAGGTGAAGATTTCCCTATGTTAACAAGTCATAAGGGATTGATTATTTGTATGGTGAGACCACAACATCCATCCATCCATTCCATTAATAAAAGGTTCTTACCATGGCCATAATGATATTATTTCTCATCATAAAACTAAGAATAAAATAATGATTGTTATGCCTAGATAGAAAAGTAAAGAATCAAGTGGGAATGTAGAAGGTGTTGAGGATCATTGAACTTAGAAGAGGGGTGAGGGGATGAATAAGTTCCCTAAAGCAAAAATTAATCAGCCAAAGCACACATCAAATGTTAATGTGGTTTCTCAGCCTCGGTAGTCCACACTTGGAGGGTAGTTCACTAGCATACCTCTAGACTTTATTACTCTCAAAATGTGGTTTGAAGGATGCCACACCCTGTACAAGCTCTAATCTCTGCTCTGGAGTGATTTGACGCAACAAATCCACTCAACCTTGTAAGGTTCCAACAAGCTTAGAATGCAATTTCTAAGATCCCACAACCTTTATAGCTTGAGCTACACTCTAGAGTATTTTGGTGCTACACCAACACTCAATCCCATAGGATCCCAATAAGCTCAAGCAAGATGCCTTCCTATAAGAAGCACATCAATCCCATAGGGCAACAAGAGAGAACAATAATCATAAGGAAAGAATGCAACTAAGTTTACTAACAATTTTACTTTGAGGTATAGCTTACTTTAACCAATTTCAATAGAAAAAAGATAGTACAATGAGGAACAATAACAAGAGAATGATGATTACAATGATTGCTTGATAATGACACTTGATAGTACTTAATGCTTTCTAATTTTCCAATGGAATGAAGTCTTCTTATAGCCAATATGTTTTCAAAATCACCTTGGAATTCATTCAATGGCTATCTAATGGTCACTAGAGACATATTCTTTGAGGTTGAGACATCTTTCTAAATCAAACCTTCATTCTGGAAAGACATCTTTTTCATGGGAAAGACATCTTTGTGGAGACATCTTCATGAAGATGTCTTTCTCACTAGAAAGACATTTGCTATTTCTCTAAAATGTCTTCTTCTAAGCAACCTTTGACTCGACCAAGATGTCTTCTATTTTTGAAAGATGTCTTCTTCGAAGAAATCTTCAACTTGGCCAAGACATATGATGTTTCTTAGATACATCTTTCTTTAGTTTCATTTGCACTTTAAAATCTTTGTTCCTTATCCTTGCTCTTGAATTTCCACATGCTTTCTTATAGATGTCCTTGAGCTCTCCTTTTGCCCACATCCAAGTTCTTATCCTAAAAACATAGCAACTACACAAAAAACCTTGTTCTCTATTTTTCTTAAGGTTTTGAGATACCAAAAGGTCAACAATCTCTCCCTTTTTGGTGATGTTCAAAACTTTAGAAAATGGGTGAGTTAAATCAATAAAAAAATATATTAAGACATATAAATTCCTATGGCAACTAGGGACTAGGATAAAGCATTAAGGTTCAAGGTAGTTCAGTAGTACGAGGAAAATAATGAAATGATGTAAAAGTAAGGACCAAAAGTACACCACATAGAGATAACAAAGGAAATACCATTAGTCTATAAATCTTTTGCAAGTGTTCATATAGACAATAGTCCACATAAATATGCAACTATCTATTCAAATGGTAGCATCACATAAATCACATATGTGCAAACTCCAAAAATCGCATATGTGAGAATCAAAAACTTCTTCTCTTTTTTGGAAATAAATAAAAAGGAGAGAAAAATGATCACCTAAGGTCCCTAACCACTAAGCTTGGTCATATCCTTAGATTTAAATCCCTTTGTTTCTTGGGATGGATGATAAGTCTTTTCATCACTACTAGTGTTATGTCAGCTTGATCACTACTCACCCTTATCAGAGGACTCAACCTACTAGATGGGAGCTCATCAGGGACAAAGCTTTACTTGAAATTAAGATGAAGTTGGAGGATCTAGCTAAACTAGAGGTTGCTAAGACAGTACCCTTTGGGACATGGTCCCAAAGATACTCTCCATAGCCCACTTCTTAAATGATTTGGGAACATTGGCTAATGAAGGAACTAAATGTATAGGACATGCAGGATCATGATGCTCAAACTGCTACATGGGAACATGATGCTCCCCATATATAGAAGCTAGTGGTGCCTTAGGCTTTGAACCAAACTCCATTCTTGAGTCATGAGCACATGAAGGGCTAGCTACTGCAAAATGCCGTGGTGGAATAGGAACATCCTCCTCATTATTAGAAATAGGAGGGGTAGTAAGCTCCATGAACTCCTACCCATTGGAAGGAGGAGGAATAACAGCTACATTCAAACTCTTACACAAGTAAGAGATGTTTCTTTCAAGATTCTTGATGGCTTGTGAAAAAGGTTGGAGAAGTTTCTTCAGTGAAGAAATAATCTAGATAATAGTGGATTTTGATTTGCTAAGATGGGAAGAGGTTCTTGCTGAAGATGCCTTCTTCTTCTTCTTCTTTTGCAATCTAGTGCTCGATCCTACTTGAACTACATTTAAAAAACTCCACTTCTTAACATATTCACTGAGGCTTCTCTTGTCTTTGAGCAAAGAAATATCTAGAATAGGCACACCCTTACGACATATCAAAAAGCTACTGAGATAGGGGTGTCCAAGGATTCTTTCCTTGGTAAATAGACTCAACATGTCCTAGCAGAGTGTATGCCCTAGATCTAATGGTAGTCTTGTGAGAATACAATAAAGCACAAAATCTTGGAATGGTAGAAGATAACTATAACTTTCTCCTTTTACCATAATAACAACACAATAAAAGACAAGGTGGAACATTAGGAGCCATCATGCTCCTCTCAACATGACCTCTATCAAAGGATACATCTTTCCCAAAAACAAAACATCACCAAATTCATCATATCTTATGAGAATTATACCATTTGTATAAATTTCATGCATGGCATCAATGATTATCCAAAAGAAATATGCACTAGATATCCCAAGGATTTCATTCACAACTCGGGAAGAGAGCTCGATGAGATGACTTCCAACCATGAAAGTAAATGCTCCAACAACATCATTTGTAACAACAATATTATAATAAAATTCATGAATCAAAACTTGAAGAACCAAAAAACTCATTGTAATAAATTTTTTCCAATTCAACACTTGGACATAATCCATTAAGGTAGCTTTCCTATGTGCAAGAAAGAAAAGAGAACATTTAGTAATAATACTTGTGGTTTCAGTTGCCTGAAACTTGTAATACATGCTTGAATTCTAAAATTGAGATGTGTAAGTGGATGTCACACTATTGGAACTGCCCTTCGATTTCTTCTTTGTTAGTGCCCTAGTTTTCCCAATCTCTTTGTTGGCCATCTCTAACAAAATTACTATTGATGGTGGAGCCCTAGTTATCTCTGTGGGGTCAATTTGGAAGAACATGATAAATGAATGAGGGTTTTGACTTTAATAATAATAGAGAATGAAGGTTTTGACTAAAGAAGAAGATGTCTTTCATAGAAAGGAGGCATCTTTTCTATGTTTAAAATCACTAGTAAACATCTTTTATACATAGTAGATGTATTTGCTATGCTACAAGAAAAATCATATAGATGTCTTTTTTATGAGTAGAAATCTTCATGTAGATGTCTTTGGGAAGATGTCTTCAGGTAGATATCTTTCTAAGAGAAGTTCAAAAGGATGGATTTTTGGAAAAGATACTAAGGAATATAGTCTTAATAGTTGCTTACGAAAACAAAAACTTACCTCTACTTACCAATTATTCTCTCAAAAACTAAAGGTACTTAGAGAGCTAGAGAGAAAATTTCCTATTTTGAGGATTCTCTTCTCAACTAAAATTCTTCAATGTCCAAGGCTTAGCTTCCTCTCATGAATTTCTTAGTGAGAGTTTCATGGTTCTCTTGTCTCTATCTTTTAATTTTCCATCCTTTCCTAATTCCTTTATTCTTTTAAGTTGATGTCTAATCTCTCCAATGATCCTAAAAAAGGTCCTTTCTTGATGCACTTTGATAAGACCAAGGAGTCCTATGATATGATCAACTATTCATATGATAATACTTAAGATTGCAATCCCATTGTTTATGCCCTTATTGACAATAATAGCACCTAATCCTCCTATGATAGTATGGATGATTTGGATGATCAAACCTTTTAGGATCATTTTGATGGATAGGAGCTTACTCTAATTTTGATGTACTAGAATTTTTCTTCAAAAGATCATTTTATTGTAATGGGTTTATTGATGGTGGTTGCTTTTGCATGCAACATCCCAAACCACTATTATCATGTGGACTTCTTCCTTATCCTAGTACTATTTGAAGGGATTCCTTTTTCTTTACTAGCCTTTCATTTATTGATTTGACATTTGTAATTTATACTTTGACCTATTCATAAGACAATGTTAGCTTTTCATTCCCAACCCTTAGGTTTAAGAGCTCCTTTGTAAGGTTAGAAATAGTCAAATTCAACAAGGAGATCTCCTAATCCTTGGTTTTAACTTGTTTATTTAACTTATTACAACAATTTTGAAAAGACAAAAGTTCATTACATAAAAGATCAAACCACTCTTCATCATTAAGATCATCATCTAATGAATCAACATCATTATCAATGAGGGCCATGCAAATAATATGAGAATTTTTTACATCATCCTCCACCTGTTTCTCACTCTAATCTTCATCATTTCAACTTGTATAAAAGTTGGTCTTCTTTACCTTGTCATTGGATCTATTCTTATGTTGCAACCTACTATTACTAGGATATTTGAAGGTCATATGGCCTCTTCCACCACAAATCCAACATTCTATAGAAGAGAAATCAAGGTTAGAATTTAAATGGTTTTTTTACCTATTTCTTTACCCTTGAATAAATTGAATCTTTGTTGATTTGGTTGCTTGCTTCTTCTTGTTATTAATCATTATAGCTTCCTTGAGAGAAAGGCAATCTCATCTTCACTACCCTCATCATGCTCATTGAACTCCTTCTCCTTAGAGGTAGTCTTTAGAATGATTATTTCTTCTTAGATAGCTCCTTCACTTATGAGATTCATTTCATAAGCAATGAGATCACTTTGAAGCTCTTCAAATTTCAAAGTTGAAAAATCTCTAATTTCCTCCATGGTTATGACCTTTGGTCTTTACTCCCACTAAAGTGTTCTAATCATTTTACTAATGGCATCGCTCTTAGGTAAATCTTTATTAGTACCTCTAATGACTACAACAATATCATTTGCTCTAGAGAAGTAATCTTTTATTTTCTCACCTTCTCTCATTTTGAGCTTATCATATTCACTTTGCAAAACTAACAATTTAGATTATTTGACAATAGAGGTTCCTTCATAAGTAGCTTCTAATGTTTGCCAAATTTCTTTGGTCATTTTACATCTTGCTACTCTATTAAACCTTAGATTTATTCAAAGTGTAATATAAACAATTTTTAACTTTTGGTCAAACATAAACTTATCTTTCTCCTCTTGTGTCCATTTGTTATAGGGATTTATGGTTTTGATGAAGCTATTGATAGACGAAGTTTAGCCTTCAAGGATGATCTCCCACACTTCAAACTCCGTAGATTCAAAGAATATTTGCATCCTAGCCTTCCAATAGGCAAAGTCAAATCCATCAAACATGGGTGGCTTTATATAAGATGTTCCCTTCATTGTTCACTCTTGAAGTTGATGACAAAGAAGAGTACTAGTCTCCAATACCACTTGAGGATTATTGAACTTAGAAGGTGGGGGTGGGGAGAAGGGATGAATAAGTTTCCCAAAACAAAAATTAATCAGCCAAAGCACACTCTAGATTTTAACACGGTTCCCAAATTGGGTAGTCCATACTTAGAGGATAGTTTGCTAGCACACCTTTGAACTTTGTTGCTCTCAAAATATAGGTTGAAGGGTACTACATGCTATACAAGCTCTAAGCTCCACTCCAAAGTGATTTGACACAATGAATCCACTCAACCTTGCAAGGGCCCAATAAGCTTAGAATGTGAATTTCAAGATCCCACAACCTTTACAATTTGAGCTCCACTCTAGAGTGTTGTGGCAGTACATCAACACTCAATTTTGTAGCATCTTAACAAGCTCAAGAAAGATGCCTTCCCATAAGAAGCATATCAACCTTGTAGGGTAGCAGAAGCGAATAGCAATCACAAGGAAAGGATGCAACTAAGTTTGCTAATCCTTGTACTTTGAGGTATAGCTCACTTTGACTAATTTCAACAAGCAAAAGATGGCACAATGAGTAACAATAACAAGAGACTGATGATTACAATGATTGCTTGATAATGACACTTGATACTACTCAATGCTTACTCATTTTCCAATGGAATCAAGTCTTCTTATAGCCATTATGTTTTCAAAATCACCTTGAAATTTGTGCAACAACTATCTAACAGTCAATGGAGATGTCTTCTTCAAGGCTAAGATGTCTTTCTACATCCAACCTTCATTTTGCAAAGACGTCTTTGTGGAGATATCATCATGAAGATGTCTTTCTCACTAGAAAGACGTCTATTGTTTCTCAAATACGTCTTCTTGTGAGCAACCTTCAACTTAGCCAAGATGTCTACTTTTTTTCAAAGATCTCTTCTTCTAAGTAATCTTCAACCTGGCCAAGATGTTTGCTATTTCTTGGAGATGTCTTTCTTCAGTTTCCATTCTACTTTGAAATCTTCATTCCTTGTCCTTGCTCTTGAATTTTTGCATGCTTTCTTGTAGATGTTCTTAAGCTCTCCTTTTGTTCAAATCCAAGTTCTTTCCGTACAAACATAACAACTGCACAAACAACCTTGTTCTCCATTTTTCTTAAGGTTTTCACATACCAAAAGGTCAATACGTGTGACATTAAGGGGATTTTTGGAATCTCTTGGACCACTACTATATGTTCTATCATGTTGCTAAGGTTGTAATTATATCCTTGTAGATTCAATGAAAATTGGAAGTAAGAGTAGAATAAGTGATACCTTGCCATGTCATTGGAAAGATATGTTACCCATGCTTGAAGGTGGCTTTTTGGTAAGGTTGACATAGATAAAAATACAACTCATGCACAAAATGAATTTCTAGGGGTTTCCTTGGAAAGGCATGTTACCCATGCCTGAAGGTAGGTGGCTTCTCAAAAATTTTAAATTAAAAAAAAAGAGTGTAATGAATAAACTCAATTAGAAAAAAAATAAAGTGATGATACTCCTTACACCTGTGATAGTCTTATGGCTGTAAATCTGAGAGGTAAAATAATGCATTATCATTGGAGAGTGGTATGGACTTAATTTGGAGCTTGGATAGAAAGGCTAGTGATTACTTTAACAATCAATAATACACAAGAATTCATTATTCCTATGATAAGACACCTCACATCCCAATTTCTACAATCCCTTCTAAGTCCATCTCATCTCACTGTATGGTTAATCATAACTTATGGTTTTGTATAATACAATGTAATTTTCCCAACCTAGTACTACTAACATGTGTGTTTTTTAAGATAGGTATGCATTACATTCAACTCCTTGAGTTCCTACGGACACTTTTAGATGTGGCTATACAAGGGCACTAAAGGTTGGAGCCTACTTTAGGGAGGACCCACTTGTATAACTATTGTATTTTATACTTCACAAGTAATACCACATCATCTTGAGCCTTTCAAGAATAATAACTATTAATAACTACTTTCCTTAACATCCAATAACTTTGTTATACATCAAGAATTCATTTCCTTTCTCATCCATCTCATATCCAGTTAATAAACTTTTGTAGCCCAAGATTCCTTTCTCATAGACTTTTAAATCTTGATTTTCATAATAAGAGCATCATATCCATTCCAAGACCCTCTAGACATGTTGCATATCTTCTAGAAATTTGATTTGACTTACTTTTTTCCCAAAAATTCAAAGAAAGTTTTTAAAATTTCAATGGTGATATTGTAGCTACAGTATTGGATCTCCTCCTATATCATATGTATGATATATGATCTATAATATCATGCATATAAAATACTATATATAGAGTGACGATTTAGCAAAATATTTCATTTCTCATTTCCTAGGAGGAGAGAATTTTTGCCATTTTTACTTCCAAATAGAGCTTTAACACCCTAACTTTTGATGCTCATAACTTCATCCTCGTAGCTCTAATTTCCCAAATTTTTTTGCACCTTGTTAATCATAGAGATCTCAACATAGTTAGGGGGGAGATAATTAGCATGATATCACTACAAATTGAGTTAGAATTTTTCTAACACATGGAAGGTATTGTAGGGGTAAGTACAAATGGAAAATAAAACATTTTAACAATAATCAATCACATTTAAGATAGAAATACTTAAATAGTCCTTTTAATATACCATATCAACTATTATAGGCCATAAATAAGAGAAAAATTGATAACTATGAAGGGTTATATGGGAAGTAATACTTTAAGGGGCTCCTTGTTGAAAATTTTTCTAACTCTACAATCATAATAAGATAAGAACTTGATCTCACTAGGGGTACAAGTGAGGAAAAAATTTATGATGAATTGAAATAAATATTTTCATAATTTCCAAACCCTTGATGATTACAGATGGCCCCAAAAAGAGGAGCAATAGGAAGACTCTCACAGCTAGTGAGCAAAAGATCAAGAGACAATGAAAGAGGTCAAACGGGAAAGCAAACCCCACAAGCAAAACATGCAAAGCAGGAGGCTCAATCCTTTAGCATCCATCACAAAACCCCTACTACAAAGCACTTTGCCTAGGTGAAGGAAGAAAAATCACAAGCACTAACACAAGAACAACACCTCATGCTATTACCAGATTGTCTCTAGATCATCCAAGAGAAAATGATCATGTCCATGGTGATCGTAGAGTTCAACTTTGGCCCATTCATGGAATTTTCCCTAAAAAAGGTCAAGATGCAACTCCAAGTGTCACCATTATGGCCTACACTTGGAACATCACTGGTGTACCCAAGGATGCTCAACATACCAATTCTAGCATAACAAACAAGCAGATGCTATAGTTAAGATCAAAGTTGTATTAGTATCCCATTCTATCAAGGTGATAGTTGAAGTTCTTAATGTACCCAATGAAGGGACAAAAGTAGCACATATTTCCACTAGATTAGATAAAAATATAACAAAAATGTGATTGCAACAAGCATACAACAAAGATGATAAATATTATAGTGAGCTAACCCTAGAAGATAAAATCTACTTCAAAATTGGCACTTATCACCTATTTTCCATAAAAAGATTGAACAAAATTTCAACATATGTAGCCAGAGGAAGTACAATATTAATGGGAGAATTTAAAAAAAATATTGCACACCTCTACTTCATAAAAATCCAAAGGTGATTCAAGGAGAAAAAGGTAGGGAAGTTAACACTTCCATTTCCTTACCTTATTAGGAAACTGTGCTAATGAGTTGGCATCCTTAGGTACACCAGTGACATCCCTAGGAAAGCCTAGAATGCCTCATATGCTAAGATGCTCAAGCCAATGCCTTCAAAGAAAGATCAAGTGAAAACACAAATAAGAACTAAGGAAACTACGCAAATTACTGAGTAGCAACAACAAGTAGAAACTAGTCGGTAGTAGTAGCAGTAGTAAGTTCCACCATCACCTCTGTCATAAGACTATAGGCCTTCAATGAGTCACATGCAACAAATTGTAGAGACTATCAGTTGGGAAACACGTGAGGAGGTAAATCTTTACAAAGTCATCAACAATGTCATCTAACACACAGTTTCCATAGATCTTGTTAGTGGATAGATTTCATTGCAATGAAGAGGAGGGAACCAATGATCACAACATATTTTCAGGAATGTTGCATCATTCCAAGTGGTGCTAGAAATTGAAGAAGGATCCATGGTCATGATTATGTAGCACTAGGATGTTGCAGGAGCCATAGAAGTGATCAATGATCAGATAAAGGAATCATTTAATGTACCTATTATACCACTAGTTGATATTTTTGGAGCTAGAGATGTTCAACTGTTAGCTAGTACCTCAATGACTTCTACAGATCTTGAGGATGCGCTTGTTAGACTATTGCAAATGTGATAGGTCATGAAAAATATTTTTGACATTCGAAGTGACGTTATTGTAATGTAGTCTATTCTTATAGCCACCAAGGGGAAGTTGGTCATGACAAAAATCAAGGTAGAGAATGCAAAAAATGAAATTTGCAAATTACAAAAAGAGCTAGTGATCTTAAGGATATAAAGAAGAAATCCCACTTACCTAACCAGCTAGACCAATTCAGAATAGAACATATCAATTACCTCATGCAGCATAACAAGCAGATATAGAATGAGAAGGAAAAGGTGGTGTGGGATGCCTCAGTAGTAACAACACAGACATACACACATGCTAAGGCACATCGCATTATAGGAAAAAAATAAATAGTTGGCTACAGATAATACTCAGTTGACCAACATGAAGAAGCAAAAAAAAATTCTTAATGAGAGCATCCATTAGTTAAGAAAACAACTAATGAGGATCAACTAGGATATGAGCCATCTAGCATGAGAGAACAAAACCCTCTTAACGGAGGAGGTACACATAATCAGATAGAAATAAGCTATTGGAATAAGTACATGGAAAAATGAAGTAAAAAGGCATGAAAGGCTCAAGGAACATTTCCACGATCAAGTGAGCATGAACAAATAGATCAATGAAAAAGAAATCTAAATGGATAATGCCCAAATCAACTCAATATCAACATAGAATCTAGACTAGAAGCCCATCCTAAATAGCATGGCTCTAAAGAGTCTAAAGGGCTCTAGATCTATGAACTAAGCTTAAAGGAAATAAAAAAATTTGTTAGAACAAGAACACTCTTCTTAAAATATCTAACTTTTTTACGTCTTCTATTCTATTATTTCTTGTATTATGAATGAATATGTGCTGCTACAATTATATAGGCCTTGATCTCCTACAAGTATATTTGGAGAGATAAGCATGAATCTCGTAAATCATGGGGATGATCCTTATCTAGTTGATAAACCACATAGCCAGCTTATGCAGTAATGGCAAGAAAGATTCTCATGGATTCCATCTATGAAATAGGAGCAAAGTTATCATCAAAGTCTCTACCTTGTTATTGGAGATAGCCTTTGGCAACTAGGCAAGCTTTGATTTTTCTATTTCACCATATTGATTTCTCTTAAGTTTACATATCCGTTTTAAACTGATAACAGGCTTACTAGAAAGACAAGGAATTAGGATCCAAGTGTTGTTTTTATTAATTTGATATAGCTCTTTCTCCATGGCATCAATCCAATGGTTATCTTATGCAGCTTCGACAACTATGGATGGCTCCATTAAACCATCATCGCTCTCCCCCATCACTGTAAGTAGTGCAAAAAATTCATCATCTACCATAGTGAAAAGATCATTTTCAAGAGAGTCCACATCCTAGGTTGGTGAAGCAGTGTCTCCACAAAAGTGACTTCTTGTCATGTGTTGTGTAAAATTTGTATCCAGCATGTTGGAGGTTGGATGATATTGAGCTAGTCGAGAGGTGGATGGAATCTGTCGGGAGGTAGACATTGTTGAGGTAGAAGGTGTTGCAGATGAACGAATTTGAGAAGGCATTGTTGTAGAGGTGTGCCCTTGAAGAGGAAATGAAAGTTGAGGATGGTGTTGCACTGCATTTGCCATTGATATATTCTGAGATTTATCCCAACATGAAATGGTGGTAGAAATAGTTTTAGGTGGGATTAATCCCAAAAAATCAAGAAAAAAATGATCAGTTGTATAGGTAGCATTAGTATAGGAACACATCATACACCTCATTCTTGACTAAACCATACGTGACAAAGTTAACACTAGTCTAGATGGGAAGACAACGAACTACGACCTAAGGATAACTATCTTGATACCACAACTAGTCCATCTACAGAGTTTGACCGGATCGCGCGTGAAACACTCATATTTGAATGGTTGAGTGTAGGGGTACCTCGCCACTCATCATTGGCACCATTGCCGGAGACAGTGCTAGTTATCTCGATTAGTTATATCACACAAGGTCACTGTATAGGAATTAACAATATATCTTTTAAGAAGAAATCGTTATAAAAAGTCACATATAAACTCTCACACAATTGCACAACCATGCCTCTCCTACAAGACTATGATAATGCTACATCTAGTAAGGCAATTCATTGGAGAACCAACGAATTATATGACAATGAAGATTGGAGTACGCAACCTGAGGTGGAGGTTTCTTATAAACATAAACGAAGGCAACATCATCCCAATGCACAAAAGAATAACTTACTTGATGACGATGAACCCCCATTGGCCACTACAAGCCTAACGCAAATACAAGAAGCTGTTCGAATCTCCCATTGGCATCGTAAAGAGAGCCGTCTACCCAGGCTCGATTTAAATAACTTCCCTAATTTCTCAAGAGGCTATGACTTAGATCTGCATCAACATTTACAAGCCTTCTACAATGCCTGCGCATGGAACAACATTGATAATGGTTGGGAAAAACTCAAGCTCTTTCCTATGACACTCATTGGCCAAGCAAAATTATGGTATAGGTCATTAAAACCAAATTCAATTCAACGTTGGCCAACAATGGTAGAACTCTTTAACAAAAGATATCAAACTTACGCAAGAGTGTTAACCTTGAGGAAACAAATCTAAGAGTGAAAACAAGCACAACATGAACCCTTGGACATGGCCTTAGAAAGATATTATGCACTGTTAAATAATTGTCCAGGTCATGAGTTCTCTAAGGAAAGGCTAATGTACCATATCATTGATGGGCTTTGTGATGCAACAAGAGAAACCCTATGGATGTATGCCCAAGGTCAACTATATGAACTACGAATCCATCAAGTCCAAGAACTTATTAAGAAGGTAGCAAAAGAGGAAGGAGAAATGGCTAGATGGGAGAGTGTTGAAAAACATCAATGGGACCAAAATCTCAACTTAACAAAGGTCCATAATCACAAAAAGGAGAAATAAACCAATCTCAAGGAGGAAAAATCATCTTTGCCAGAACCACAATCACTAGAGGAAGTCGAGGCAAAGATCAATAAGATGTTGGAATGGACACATAAAAAGTGTGGAGAATTTATTGATATTATTAGAGATAGAGTTTTGATAACCCGAGAAGCAGGACAAAATATCATTAGACATTCAGAAAGAAGGGATGAGGAAAATAAGAGCTCAACTACTGATCATACGTATGAATGCAACATTTTCTTGTACAATCACCCCAAGGGCTAATGCCCAATATTGTTACATTTATATGAGCATTGGGGAAACATGTTACACCTAGAGTTCATACAAGATTTTGCGTTCGATCATAGTGGCAACAATCCCAGTCGTGAGGGAAGCCATCCCTAAACTAGAGACACCCTTCATATCATCCGAATCCAAATGCTTATCTAGTCCAATGTCCTGTTTTCTCAACTAGGTCAACATACTCTATCTCACCACATTATCATTCTCCTTAATACTATTAGCCCATGCCTTCAACACAACCACCGCCTTGTATACCTTACATTTCTCCTCAATTTCAACATTCTCATCCTTTTCCCCCTTCTACATCACCACCAACTATTCCTGAAGTATCTGCACCACAGCAACAACCCACGAACGTTACTTATGCTACTATTGCCAACAACAGTGAGAGGCCTCCTCAACATCAAAAGCATCCCTTCTTTAAACATGACCGTAAGAAGGGACAACACAATTCCAAGTCCGCTACATTCTCTAACTCAGCATAAGTCCAACACTGTGGTGCACCCTTCCCTTTGAATCCAACGCCTCATGTCACCTCATCAAGGCCACCAAGTAACACTCCAACAACCATATGGCCCAATGAACACAGCCATGGAGGGTGACATCCTGATCCTTGCATACCATCTTACGGTCCTAGATATCATAGTGGGTCAACTCTTTATCCGAGAACCACATCTCATAAATTTCCCCACTATGCTTACTATAATCAAGTGTGTGAACCTCAATGGGGTAAGTATGACCAAGTTTCAATATTTCCAACATGCAAGGAACCTCATCTTTCATTTATTAATCCTTGCCATGCTCAACCATTTGGTTATGGGGGATATCCCCCATTTTAATAACAAGTAGGATTAATAAATATTTTTCATTTT